>JAQGAU010000534.1:0-26555 GCA_034698045.1 Paramacrobiotus richtersi
CATTCGCCGCTGGCATTCGTTCCACACATCGGTAGTAATAGCGTCCAAGGATACAACTTTGACTGCCACAGGTTTGTTCGTTTGCCACGGCCGACGCTTGTTGATCTGCCCTTTAAAAACTATGCCAAAAGAACCTGAACCCAGCACTTCGTTAAACCAGACAGTAATGTCGTCTTGGCTTTGGACTTCTGCGGCATTCATATTGTTACTAGGATAGTTCTGCCTCAACACTAAACTTTCTAAGACTTAGCAAATATATTGCAATAAAATGTCTTCAAAGGGTAAAAGACGAATACTCAACACTGTACCAGCCTGTGCTACGACTCGAGCACTGTATCTAGAAGTAAGTAGCATAATCAAAAGGTTGGTGAACTCACGGCAGGGTTTGGCCGATAAGAAGTACCATTTCACGGTCTTAGTGTGGAGCTATCCGATTAGTAAACAATAGTATAGTGAAGCTCGTTTACTCACCGCTACAGAGAAGGCGCCGTAATGATAACCATATCTGAACAGAGAATACAATAAAGAAACATGATAGTCATTTTGCATAACTATTTGATATTATAATGTGAATGACTCTTTGTCTACCAGCTGACAGTTGAAGGAAAGGCGCTTCTCAAATCGGTAGTTTGTTCCTCTTTCTTTTTCATCTGGTAATTAGGATACTTTGGTTTCGGATTGACTGACATGTTTATCGCTGTACGTACCGCGGTTCACAGCAACCTGCACATCTAGTCACCATCAAAACAATATTGCTGTACATTACTACAGGAAATAGTATATACATGCCGCGTCAGTTTTTCCATTCTACACCAATAAAAAAGTACCGAAAAATAACTGCATACGCGGTGCCGCGTAGGGTACTGATACATGTTACTGGTCAAGATGTGTTACGTTTGTGCCGTGTCGGACAGTACCGCAAACCTTAATAACAAATAATCTGGCAATAATACGTTCATGTTTTAACTGTAATCCCGGCTCAATAATTTATGCCGTTCAGTGCAGTTTACTGTGTATTGCATTGTGGGCAATGCGTAACTGAACTATTCTGGTGTAAATTGTCCCGATTACAATCTAGCTGAAATTTGTTTCTATGATTCTAGCACGGGACAATGATAATGAAAATCGTAGAAATATAAATGTTTTATGTTGCAGAAATATGATGAACACGTTTAGTTCAGTAGTGTTCATGTCATCGACCTCATATCCACTACGGAAACACCTAAAGCAGACCAAAGAAAAACGAAGTACTGACAAGGCATGCTAGCTAATTAATCAGTGAGGTGCTTTCTAAATCACGTATCGTAATAAAAAAATAAAAATGTTCGAAAAAAATCAAACTCATACAGTATACACGTCCTGTTTGACTGGGCAGCTGCAGTACGGTACTTCTTAAATGCACGACGAAGCAGCAGATGGCCAGTACTGCTATTACATATTCACAGGTAACCTTCTGGGTCTTTGTAAAATACTAATATGTTTTGTTGATGTCACTTGATGTTACCAGAAACCAGACAAATCTCGCAGTACAAGCACAGAGTATTTTCCCATTATCTGCTAGAAGAATCGTCACTTTTTTCAGCATTATCTACAGTGCTATCCACAAAAGCTTCCTTACGGCATATGCCTGCAATTTCATCGACTTCTGCTGAGAATTCCCTTGGCAGCTTCTCTCCATTCGCGTGATACCAGCAAGCACAGCAGCGGATTGAGGGTGCAGTCCACCGCCTCCAGCAGGCTTCCAACCGCCACGAGACGCAGATCCAAGTAATCCATCCCGATGAGGAGCGCATACGCCACGTGCACCGGCGTCCACAGTACCACCACACTGAACAGCATCGCCGTCAGCACCGCAAAATGCTTCTGCCCACTCGCTCCATCCCGCTGTTTCTTCAACCGGGGATTATCCTTCTGCAATTCCACGGTCGGCTCCACGGTACTCCCGCGGTTCTGGCTATCCCCATGCACACTACACACCGTGGCGTTAGTCGTCGCCGGATGATCCTTTGTCATTACCCGCACCTTTCTCCGCATTATCACACGCACCTTCCAGTAAATAATCGGATACAGTGCGATGATGAAGATCTGCGGGAAGAAATGCGTACAGATACCGGTCAGGGCGAAGTAAATTCTCTTGTCAGCAAAGGACACCATGCATAGATGTGGATTCCAGTGGGACAGCTGGTCCGTGACAATGAAACCCGGCAGAACCCACGCTGACATGTACGTCACCACGGCAATTTCACAGCACACGGCCAGTGTGCGGGAGTGATTGAGGCGGTAATGGTTGGGAAAGGTCACGGCCCACAGTCTATTGACGCTGATTAACGCCTGCGTGTGGATAATAGAGCCTGTAATGACGGTTTGACAGAATAGGGCGAAAAGGCAATAACCGCTGCCCAGAACCCAGGGTATTTGAAGAAAATTACTGATCAGGGTGAAACGGTTGGTACAGGAGTTGGCCAGATCAAATATCGCCAAGCTGACCACGTATACGGAAAACGGCGTCCAGAGTTGGTGGGATTTGGCGTACACGGTTAGGATGAATGTGCTGCTGATGAAGCTGAATATTGTGATAAATAGATGGAGGTATCCCAGGAATGCGGTGTTAGGCGGTTGAAAGTCAGAGATGTTCAACGAACTCTTGTTGGCAAACATGGTTGTATTGAGATCCATAACAAATAGCAGGCAGCAAGGCGGTAAACAAATGGGCTATTCAGTCAGAATAGCGGAAGGAATGCGCCTAATACATATGGAAATGCTTGATATCAAAGATCACAAAAGGTCAGAAAGTGCTCGGAGGCACGGATTGTTCTAATCAGCATATGAGAAAAAGTGTGTAAGTAATAAGGATTCTCCTAACTGTTTGCCTCGTGCATCTCTTAGCACGGTGTTATTGATTACATGCAGTACGTCAACAGTGATATCCGAGATGCAAAACAGGGCAAGACATGCCGTACGGTATCCCGCTCAGATTAATGGAATCTGGAAAAAGGAACGCATGCTTTTAAAGCAACAACGATCACCGGATTTCCCACATTAGCATCCCGTAAAAACGTTTATGTCCGCTATATTTACGCCTCGCATAAAAGCCGGAAGCAACTGACGCGAAATCTCACAATATTAATAAATAAATAAGGGAAACAGACAGGAGATGCATGGGGAAGATGAGAAAAGCAATCAAACCGCATTATTGCATCCGGATCTCCTTATGTACACCTTGGTACACCACGCCGCCTCTTCCGCATTAACTATGTTATCCAAAGCCTCTCAAATAAACAGCGATAGGAAAAAGCTGCGGCTTTGAACTGATTATCGAGCAAACGGCACGAACTTTACTTTGTATAACCGCGGAATTCCCATTAATTAGGCCATATATCCTGGTGCGTGAAACGCTGTGCTTTAATCGCCGTTTCCTGTCGCCCGTCTGCAAGTGGCAAATGACGGCTAATTGTCGATCGTGGCAAGACAAAAGGACATGCGATTTTCACAGCACTTTTTATGAAATCAGGGAAGCGTGCCGCTGTTGTTAACCCCGTTTTTAAGCGGACGCTGCGTGTGATTGTCATCAACACATTTTTATGGGGAAGCGTGAAAACACCGCCTTTTTTAATCACGCACACTTTTTGCCCCGTTGGCCGCAAAGTCTGTAAGTGGAGGCTGTTCAGTAATTCTTTTCCCTCATGCAACAAAGCACAATTTCTGGATTACAGTAGTTTGAACTGTAGAATCCACAAAATAACGCAGTACTATACAGCTTCGAAACGCTTAAACGCTTAAACGCTTAAATCGGTCAACGACACCAGAAAGCTGTCGTAACCTTTTGACCTAAGTTAACTGAAATTGTGTTACCATGTGAAAGTGGCACACTCCCTCCATTTCGTGGCATTTTTAAAGAGTCGAAACACACTTACCTTCATAGTTATACTGACATCATGAAAGTATTTTACTGGTGTGAAACGCGCCGTATAATCATACAGCTCAGAATTAGCTTGGTATCGTGAACATATTCTTTAATAGGCAAAGCCATAGACAGTGCAACAGTGCTTGCGCAAGGACCACTAAATTTGCCCACAAAATTTAAACATTAAGTAAACAACCAAATTCGTTATTTCCACGCGCCTTAGACCTTAAAGGAAGAGTTCCCAAAATTGCAGCAGCATTATCCTTAACTACAGCCAATGGTATCTTTCTAGTGGAGTATCATGAGCGATGCTCTCGTTATGGTCAAACAATCAGAAGTTTATGAACAGTATTTTGTTGACATGTTAATCGTCGCTTTTGTATGATACTAGATATCCCGTGCACTGCATGGAGGTTTTAATAGCATACCATGTCGTCCTGATAGGAGTACGTTTTTTATTTGACTGGATTGTTTTATGTAGATATTAGTACGCATATAAAATATAGCAGAATAAAACACATCCGAAAGGACGTGTTCGAAGCTGTTAGCATTACTAACACAACGAAGGTCTGGTGATATACCTTTGTGGGAGCCAAATTTGGACCGTGGTCTGGAGACAAAAAAGATTCTGTCCTTCGGTTGCTAGTGATCTTTGTTTAAACAGAATCTTCTTTGTTTCCAGAGCATGTTCCAGATGCAGCCGAGCTGGTGTTGGTCCACGAAGGGGATGAAATGATCGTAGTTTAATTAAGGAAGACACTCCGTACACTACCATCCTCGCTCGGTACACTACCTATTGCACGTCCTTTCACTCGGTACACTACGTTTTACTTCGCTACCTTTCCCTACGTACACTACATTTCCCACTTCCTCTCGTTCTGTGCACTACCTTGTACATTTTATGTATTTTGACTTCTAGTTTTATACACATAAGTGTAAGTTAGTTATACACACACATAAGTTATACCGAAAACTTACCATATCTATAAGGACTGGTAGGTGATTGCGCAATCACGCGTGAAGTCAGCGGTTGGCACTACAGATAAATATGCGCCGTAGACTTAATAGATAATAAAATAATAGATAATAAATAATAAAAAAATAGATAATAAAAAATAAAAAAATGAGCGGAAGTGCACGGAGTGAAAGGTAGTGTTCAAATAGGTAGGGAACGGAACGAAAGGAAGTGCCGGAAATGTAGTGTACACAGTCAAAAGTAGTGTAAAGGTAGTGCACGGAATGAAAGGTAGCGAAAAGGTAGTGTACGGAGTGTCTTCCTTTAAGCCTTTAATTAAAGGCTACAGGAAAAGCTCCAGCAGACAGTGGGCATAAAAAGGTTGTTGATTTTGTATGTTAGTGTTAAACAACAAACGCATATACCGCCTGTTCCAAAGTGGGTCTGTGGTAAAACGCGTCGCCATTCAGTCAGTATTATTTTGTACAATGAATTTCTTTGGATCATTACCATCTTTTGTGATGACCTTAAGAAATGCATTATCCAGAAAAGTTTCCTAACGACCAGGGAACAACTTGTACAGAATCAGTGCGTCCGTAGATGCAAATTAATGATTGGTAGAAGTCTGGTAAACATTAACGAAGATCCCAGAGCTTTATGGTTGTTGAATTTGCCTTTTATTTTTAAATGCGGTTACGGCTGAATGGCTCCGTAAATCGGTCACTCAAAGCGCATAAAAGCAGGAAAAGCGACTCTGTTTTGCCGCTTAACGTATAGTTGGCCTTTAGCATGACAAATAAAAGGGACGTAGGACATACATTATAGTACATTCCCACGCACAGCCAGAAAAGGTCACTAACAGCGTTTCTACAGTCTTCATTATGTCAGCTACTTAAAGGAGTACCGCGTTAACAGTTTACAAAGGCGGAAATCAAGTGAAGTGCAAGGAGCAACGCATAACTGAAACGAGTAGCAGGTTAATTGCTTAATGCGTAACCGAGAACGGTATAAGCTGTTCTGCCGAATTCAGCAGACGAATGCTGCTTAACAGTGTTAACAATGTTGATCATGTATGAAGTGTTCGATACACACAAACGGCAACAGTGTCAGTATGAACGTCCCATCGAGTTAGTTTGTGATTGTGGCGACTGTTTTGCTATCCAGCACATTGGTTCAGTATGCGCAACTAGTTCTTTTGTAACAGTAGGCGCAGGCAAAAAGTGAGAATTCTCATGTGAGTAACCAGTTCTCCCTGTCTCCTCCACGGTGACCAATCAAAAAGGAACGGAATCGGAGTCTTTTTAGCAACAGCGTCTTTAATAGCCTCTTGAGCATTTAGCGGTAAAGTGTCAACGGACATCGCCAAGCGAAGGTTGTCGCTTTACTGAATACAAGGCGTTTTGTTTCGTTCGTTTATGCGTGCTGGCAGAACTGCGTACTGTATAAGGGTTAACAAGGAACTTACACAAGGGTGCCACCCAGTTTGTAATAATCCTATGCTGAACCCTGCAGTATTTGATTTCTCCTACTTGTGAAAACTGCTGCCGTCTGAGATACATGAGGCCTGAGGTTGCGATGTACGGACGCAATAATCAGCAGAACGTGTGTTAAATAATCATAGTCTTGTTTTACAATAGTACTGACAGCAATAAGATTAAATATGTATTAACAAAACTCCTGCTAGCAGCTTCCTGAAAGACAATGGAGATTTCCCCAGGGATTTAAGCTGCTTGATTATGCCGATGAAATGATCAACTTAAGCATGATTATGAGCAAAGCATGATTAAAAGCGATTTGAACCGAAAAGCCTTTCTTCCTAATGGCAGATGAAAAATCGCCCGAATCGGTCCTTTAATTTTAATGCCGTCGAACTGAGATTGTTGAGTCGCGGCTCGTGACGTTCTCGCCCCCAACACACTGGTTATAAAGCAATGTAATTACGGCAAAGTGGACATTTCTGTAATACACCCTGGCTTTCTTGGACGTTTGCCGGGATGAAGTAACGTGGGAAGACACCGGATGTTCATCTTTCCTCTGAGTGGTACTATCACTTTGCTGCATCTGACGCACGATCCAAGCTGTGTTTTCATGGGTTGCAAAAATTTCCTAGCTGCACCTACGACAAAGGACAAAATTACGTACGCAGTAACTCTTTAAAATTCCTGAAACGGTCGTGAGCTTTCGGTTACGCAGAAAGTAGCCTACAGGAAATCCTCCATAAGCGCATAAATGCAAAGCTGAGTCACGCTTGAGTGTCAATTTTGTAACAGGACTTAACAGTATTTTGCTAACGCCCTGAACTTTCAAAAACCATAAGTCAGTCCTCAACAGTATGAATTTTATGTGGTTTTTGTTCCAAAGGGAGCAAAATAACAACGGTAATTTCCTGTTACTACCAGAACAGCATTTTGTTAAATCGTTATTAATATTTGCAGTACATCCATTCATTGAATATACAAAAAACGTACTGGACATCTGACTACAATACTGCGTAGGCGGAAAATGCGCGAGGCCATCTAGTTTAATATGGGTTTGTTAATTGCTGTGTCGTGCCGACGCATAGGGATATGCTGCGTATTGTTTCAGCCGCATGAATAATTAATTACAGAAGACCGCAATTTTTATAATTTAGAATGGTATTCTAATCTAAAAAGAAATCAGTTTTGCAGGAGTGCGAATCAGATTAGGATTTAGCACACACTGAAGCACACCTTTGTGTAGGTGCAAGCCGCACCATGCAGCTTTGTTAATCTAGCTGTCTTATCTCGTGTACCGGAACAAAAGTGAAATGTCCTTTCCAGCAAAACGGCAACCTTCGCTCTTGAACGCCAGGCACCCAAATAGCTGTAAAACCTTTGCAAACATGTCCGATTATTTTCTTTTTTGACAGGTCACCGTCAGAGAAGATTTGGTAATCCTACAGGGAATACTTGCTTTTTGTCTGTGCCTGCTAACAAATTCTTGAAATACAATGGGGACTTCTCCAGGGATTTCCCACATGCCTGCCTTATGAATCTGCGATTGAAATCATCAAATCTGTTTTTGACCGCATTGCAGCATTCCATTTGACCGATACGGTGTGACAGAATTGACGAAACTGTGATTGTACAGTAGTAGCTTGTGTTAGTCCCTCCTACATACTAACCCCTAAGCGCCAATAACAATCGCCAGACACTGTGTAATTATGGCGAAGTGGACATTCTTCTATAAAAACACCTTACGTTCTTGGACGGTTGTTGAGATATTCAGTAACGTGGGTAGCAACCGGATGTTAATCTTTCTGGTTGGCTGAAATATCTCTTTGCTGCTTCTGACGCACAGTCTGTCTGCTCTGGTAATTGAACAGGAACTCATTATGCCAGATTAGTTCGAACTCGTTAGGTGTGGATTAACTTCATAAGAGTGGTGTGCTGACAGCTAGCGTTGTGGATGACGCTGCAAAATATCAAACGTGATTCCCTTGACATACGCTGGAAGAATAATACTTTAGTTTAAAACAAGCCTTTCCTCCTCGATTTACGCACAATAACCAAAGAATGATGTGTCTACTGTGAACTCACATTATTTTTATGTTCGTTTTAAAAGTTAACACTTGAATAGTGGTTCAGCCTTTCGACTGGATTTTTCCCGCATTGTAATTGTCATGGATCTTCTGCAAAACGCTACCTACAACACATCTCATCCGTTGTCCAACAATTCGCACCATCCGCCGATGCCAAGTACCGCACTCTTTGGTTATCTTCATCTCGGTTTAGCAGTCGTTAGCTTTGTCAGCAGCCCTTTCATCATATTTGTCTACGCGAGATCCCCGCAACTATGGACACCTTTTTCAGTTTACATTGCCAGTTTGGCGACACTCGAGCTGGCCAACTCCTGCACTAACCGTTTAACTCTTATCAGCAGTTTGCTACAAATCCCTTGGGTGCTGGGTAACGGTTATTGCCTCTTCGCATTGTTCTGCACAACCGTGTTTACCGGCTCCATTATCCATGTACAAGCCCTGATCAGTACAAATCGGTTGTGGGCCGTGACCTTTCCGAACAACTACCGCGTCCACCATTCAAAGAAGGTAGCGATCTGCTGTGTTGTAGCGGTGGTAGCGTACATGTCAGCGTGGACGATCCCGGGATTTATTATCACTGATCCGCGAAATCGTCAGACACCAAAGTTTTGCATGTACTCCTTCTCCGATAAGAGTTTGTACTTTATGTTCACCGGCATCTTCACTCATTTCTTCCCACAATTGTACATTATGGTATTGTATCCGTTCATATACTGGAAAGTGCGTGTGGCCATGCGGCGGAAAACAGGCGTCACGACAAAAAGTGTTCCTCAAGCATCGAACGGAACGAAGGAAACGGCTTTCAGCACCAACACCAATGCGAAACAGTCGTCCACAGCTTTGGAGTTGTCGCAGGTAAAGAAGGAAAAGAAACCTGTGGTCAATACTGGGAAACGACATTTTTCTGTTTTGACCGCATTGCTGATCAGTTTTGTGATTCTGTGGACGCCGGTGCATGTGGCTTACATATTGACCATCGGGACGGGCTACACCAATGTACGGTTGATGGCTGTTGGGAGTTTGTTGTCGACGCTGGATTGCCTGCTGAATCCGATTATTTGTCTACTGGTTTCCAAAGAATGGAGACAGGCGGCGCGCAACAAGCTGACCAATGCATGCTGCAAAACACGACCAACCATTGTGTGAGGATCTTGATGTAGCATTGGTCGCGTCGGACGACGCAGCTTCACGCCAAGCCGGATGTTGTAATCGTACGGACATTTCGCACATATTTCGTCCAAACGACGAGGGGACGAACAATTACCTTGGGTGGGCGAGAGTGAAGATGACGTACGTACTCTCCCAGTCTATATACACCTCATCGGCGTAAAACTAGCTTCTTACTGCAGGCTTACTGGTATTTTGTCTCAGTTAAATGAGCAGCTGGTAACAATCCGAAGCTTTTGTTTTCAACCTTGTTACATGCTGTGTTCTGGATGTTGGTTGACGTTTGCTGTCAGAAACTTGACATAAAACAACGAACATACATCAGCTGGTGCTTAGTCGGTGTGAATACGCAAATGCCTCAGCATCCTACAGCGGCACTGGGCTTGCTGAAGGCAGCCTTGCTTATCCTCACCTAGCTATGATCGGCTAAGCTCCATGAACGACGGGAATGCAACAGGGTAGTGTTTCCGCGTGACACGACTAGCGATCACTGAAATCTGACTCGTCTAATGCTCTTCGCATATCTATCTTCTGAATATAGTATTATGTGTACGTCTTCGAAATCGACACTGGTAGTAACAATCAAGTAGTGCAGAACAACAATGCCATTCTTGGTCGAAGAACGCGTATATCAGTTCGTTGTATGAAGAGCATGGAAAATTTCCATAAAGAGCTGATGGAAATTACCTGCACGTATTGTCTTGTTTCCCAACACATGACGTCCGTCAGGCGCGCACTTATTCAGTCATCCAAGGACATTACGATATGCTCCATACACTTGTTCTCCAGTTTCGCTTTGTTAGTGCAGTATCGAATAAAAAAGCATTTGTTGTGCTGTACAATCAGTACTGTCCTTCTTAAGGAGATCTGTAAAGAAGTTTACATAGCAGTGCGCGCTGGATGTGTTAAAGGTTTATTACACGCCCGGCTCTTAAACTGCTGGCTTTTTTTTCGCTGCTGACAGATATTCTCAGACCTGTCGCGAAGCGATCACGAGTAAAAAGATCAGCAACATCCCAACTGTTGTGTCGATAGTAAATTATTACAATATCATGTCAGTGCAAGTTTCTAACCTAACTGCGCAGATTAACGAAACATGGGATTACACGGCAAATGCGTCCAGTATTCCAACTGCCACTATGTATTCCAGACAAAATACGATTTTTATGGGTTACCTGTACATCGCTGCCGCAATATTCAGCTACTTCAGCAATACTTTCTTCCTATGCGTCTACGCAAAAAGCCCAAATCTGTGGACCCCGTTTTCATGCTATCTCGTTACTCTTTCACTGCTGGATTACGTCAAATCCTGTACCAGCATGATTGCGAATATCAGTAACCATCTCCAAAGACCATGGATTTTCGGCGACCCACTCTGCCGTTTGTTCTTATACTGCTCCCAGGCTTTAAGCGCCAGCATCGTCTTTATGCATGTGCTCATCAGTATGAATCGATTATGGGCGGTTATGTCACCTTTCACGTACCGGACACATCATTCGCATAAATTTGCCATAATCACCATCGGCTGTATGTTGGCTGCGGTTAACGCGTTATCCATGCCGATCTTCGTTGTAGGAGATATTCGTGCGCGTGATCCAGTACTTGGTCAATATTGTTATTTTCAGTACAGTCGTAATCCTTCTTTGTATTTCGAGATGTATGGGTATATCACCCATGCTGTGCCACAAGCTTTAGTGATGATCCTATACCCGCTCGTGTTTTGGAAGGTTAGAACTGTTTGGCGTCGAAGAATGCGGATTACGGGTCACCCGGCACTTGTATCTGTCCGAGATATTTCCAATTCACCGCACACCTCCGATCCGAACAACAGAATTGACCAATCAAAATCCAATCACAAACTGATGCTTCGCGAAGCAACTCGGCATTTCGGACTGCTGAGTATTTTATTTGTCAGCGCAATGCTGTTTTGGACTCCCGGGCATGTTGCACACCAGGTCATGACTACCACGCCTGGTATGGATGTGCGCATTGTGGCTGTTGCTGACTTTTTGTATGCACTGGATTGTACCATGAATCCGCTTTTATGTTTGTTGTTGTCTAGGGAATGGCGCCAAGCGGCGGCTGTTTTGCTTGCACCGCTTTTGTCCGAACTTTGTTAAAACTACGCAATGACCTGCTCCTTACTGATCCATTTTAGAATATTTTAAAAAGATGTACCCGCGCGGATTAGTGTCCCGTACACCGTATATGTAACGTATATACGATGTATTATACGTCGTGATTTCGCAAAACATTCGCAAACGGCCGAAAAATGCTTAACTCGCTTTGAGTTCTCACATTTACTGGTGGAGATTTCAGCTTTAATCCAGATAAGCCGCATGCCGGCTGCGCCATATCTGAGATTCTGCGCTTTCCATTCTCCCGAGAGCTGGCACGGCTCGCCCAGCGACATTTTCTCAGAGCCCATTTGGCCTTAAAGACTGCTTCCTTGTTACATCCATATACATTTTGTCCAACTTCCCGGCAACATTTCGACCCAGTGCCCAGCTGGTCTCGGACAGATGCTTCATAATGTATTGCATGTTGTACGTATAATAAGTACATGTATCCAATACTATAGGTATACGGGAATACGGTGCTTTAAGACGTTCATTCACAACAGCGGATATCTCAAGATGTACCCGATACTTTGGCGTTATATTTAACAACTAATCCCCGTGGGAAGCTAGTGCATACAGAGTATGGGATGCATGTAATATGGGGGGAGGGGTCTCTCTTCAGAGGAGGGCGGGTTTAGTACATCTATTACACAGAAATTACTATGTAATAGCCTGCACACATTGTCGGATACGATATATTATTATTGACTCCACAGTCTCAATTGACATTTCAAGTCCAACCAGTTCGCTAAATAAGCTGTAAAATGGAAACCTTATATACTTCTCTCAACCAAAGCAATGTATAAAAGGCTTCGAGGAAGCAAATAAATATAACGAGCGAGCCATGGCATAGCGTATTAATCATGCTAAATAAACTATTGTCTTAAGATCCTGTCTTTCCTAAATCGGCATGAAAAATTCTCCCTGGTAGCGTCTGATGAGCATAGGGCAGCTTCCGGTTCGGTGGTGCGTGCACTGCGGCCGCGGGTCACCGCTTCATAAACCGGCTACGGTAACAGTGTATACGTATACATATGTTAAATGCTCCGGTTCAAATGCTGTCCAAATGTTAAACTGGTCCTGACATTCGTGATATGATTCACACTACAGTCTGTACTGCACATAAGAGACCTTGAAAATAAAACTGTGCGGTGCTTCCATCCGTACTCGAGAGCTCTAGACATGGGAATGCCGGCACGTCTTCTGGCGATACATATAGCATTAACGAGAAATTCAATCTTCCTAGTCCGAGCATATCGCACATCTTCATCCCGAGAGTTTGTTTATGAACGATGTTATTCAACTCTCCAAGTTATGTATACATTAACGTCGCCAAGGCTAATTAACCGCGGCATCATTTTCAGCGTCAGAAATAGCTCGGAAGTCAACGATCCTGATTGTATAATATCGTCTACCATGGCGCGTCGCATTAATATTACAGTAGCAAGCTAATTATAGGAGACACAGGCTATGTCTTTCAAGGAATATACTGCAGAAAGGCTCAGTCGCTGATCCAAGATAATGGTAAACCATACGCATTTGTTGGCGGTACATTGCAGTTCGCTAACAAAGCTATGAAACTGTATAGTCTGTTTTTATTTTTTATCATCCATATCGGTGTGCTATCCAATCCACTACCAGGCAAGTACGGTAAAATCCTTCCAACATTCCTATGTAGTTTGAAAGTGCACAATTATGTTGCAGATGCAAATATTGTTTATGCTAAACTGGGAGATTCCGCCACGCTTGCTTGCAATGGAGACGTTCTTTGGGTCTCGGGAGTATACTCCGTGGAATGGCTAAAGAAAGGGCGGTTCGAGGATACCAGTTTGTTTTACCTGGTGCGACCAAGTCCCAAGTACTTCCAGAATTTTGCCCGGAATGACTGGGAACATCGGAATGTTATGCACTATTTCTTCGAACCGTACCATGAGATTTTGTTGCCCAATATAACCCTGAAGGATGAAGGGACCTATATCTGTCTTATGGAGCGGGACTACCCACATGTCACGAAACCACGTGACGACGCCGTGCCCTTTCGAAAGGAAATACAGCTAAAAATTAATGGTAAGTTTAACGTGTATAGATCGGAGTAATGAAAGAAAGATACAGTTGGGAACTGGTTTTGTTAGAATGCGACTACGGTAAGTATCCATTCGGTTTTGTTTCCGTTTTCGATGAAACCGCAATGGTAATGGGGTATCATGTTTTAATATGACTGACTTGATGCACGTTTGCAGGTGATGTGAAGATGCAACAAATTCAGCAAGCACCCGGAAACCGAAACCAAAACGATTTACTTACATCTGTCGGGGCGACTACATCGATCTACTCGATAATCTTTTTGACCTTTGCTTTCCTTAGCTGCCATTTTTCAAGCTGGCTGTATAGTCCATTGTGATACAAAATAATTTACTTTACACGGCAATCTCCCTCAAGACAAATGTTGGCACTATAAAAATTCCGAAACAAAAAACAAGTAATATTCCATGAAAGAAGCAGGGACACATATCTGTACACATTCAGAAAAATAGCATCGCATTTGTCATCCGCGTTTTACGTTACACACGGCTTTGTTCAGTACGGAGCTGGAAGTTCTGTCTGCGCAGTTCAGGCTGTACGTAATCTATAACGAGCCTGTCACGTCACCTCTTTATACACACCATACATGTGACCGCTGTAAAACTATATTTTTTTCACCAGAAAATAGCTACTAGTAATTAGTTCCAATGAAAAGAGCGGATGTTTGAATCTAAAGCGTTTCTTTCAACCCCTGTACCATCTTGTTCGTCAAAATGATTTGCTATACTCCGTGGCAGATGGGCGAGCTGTCGGGTACTGCCGTTGGCAGAAATTCAAAACGCCGCAAACTACGAACATACACTCGCTGGTTCTCATTCGGTATGAATGCGCAAATGCAGTTTAACATCATTATTCTTGTGGCACTGAATGTGGCAGACTGACACCGGGCTTGTTCAGCTATGGCGTACGATGACCTTGCTTTTCTATACCAGGAATGATCTGCTAAACCGGTCATCTCCCTGAACCGGTGAGAGGCGGGAATGCATACAGGCAATATTTTGTGATCGGTGATCAAGTCGTGTGACTAGTTTCAGTTGACCTTTCGACTTAACCTCTTCGTATTAGTTTAGGCACTAATCCCGTCTCCGAGCTGGACACAATTCATAAGAAACGCGAAGGTGAACAATAACGTTCTTGAAGTACACAGTAGAACAATTGAGTTCTCACACGGCATGGAAAGATTTCCCTAGAGAGGTCAGTGCATGGAACAAACATGAATTTTTGTAAACAGACGAAAATAAGGCTTCTCTTGTTTGCCAGCAACAAACGCGTCTGTACTATTCACCCATCAATGAACAGTGGACATTAGCAACACAATCACCTGTCTTTTACAACATGATGATGCCTAAAATTACGATACCTATTATCACGTGCTGCTTTCGGGTTAAGTAATTGGAACGGTGGACACAAAGGCATCGCTCTGTGGGCATCACTGATGTCGTTCATGAGGGAAACCCGGAATGCAGTCTAGCAGCTGTGCGTGTTGAAGCGTTTGATTCGTGAAATGAATATGTTTCTGTCGAAATATCAGTCTTTTGCATCAGATTAACAGATACTCTCAACTCGGTCGCCAGACTGTTATTGCCGAAGACGTGGAGCTCGTCTACGATCGTATTATTCTACACAGTAAAGATGTCTGAACGACTTTTTCTCCATATTACCAAAGTCAACGCGACATGGGATATGGCAAATGCATCAACTGCACACAATGCTACTATGTTCCCCAAACAAAACACGATTTTTATCGGTTACCTATACGTTACGGCCACAATATTTAGCTACTTCAGCAACACCTTCTTCCTTTGGCTCTATATAAAATCCCCAATTCCATGGACCCCGTTCTCCTGCTATATCGTTACCCTTTCACTGTTTGATTCCGTCAAGTCGTGCACCAGCAATATTATTCATATCAGCAATTATCTCCTACGGCCGTGGATTTTCGGAGACTTTCTCTGCCGCCTATTCTTATACTCATCCCAAACTTTAACCGCTAGCATTATCTATCTGCACGTACTCATCAGCATGAATCGGCTGTGGGCGGTCATGTCCCCTTTCACGTATCGAACTCTTCATTCGCATAAATGTGCAATACTAACCATCGGATGTATGCTAACTGCGGTCAATGCGTTCTCAATGCCGATATTCATTACCGATGACATTCGTGCGCGCGATCCAGTAAGTGGTCAATACTGCAGGTTTCAGTTCGGTCATCAACCCTCGTTCTATTTCATCATGTACGGGTTCTTCACCCATGCTGCACCACAAGCTGTAGTGATGATTGTGTACCCGATCGTCTTCTGGAAGGTTAAAATTGCATGGCGACGAAGAATGCGGATTACTGGTGTTGCGGCAGCTGAGTCGGTCCGCGACGCTACGAAATCAACGAACGCCTCCGGTCCAAGCAACAGAAACGACCACTCGAACGCGAATCACAAACTGATGCTTCGAGAAGCAACTCGGCATTTTGGTGTGCTGACGATATTGTTTGCCAGCGCAATGCTGTTTTGGACTCCCGGACATGTCGCGCACGGGGTGGTGGTAGCCCTGCCTAGAATGGATGTGCGTATAGTGGCCGTTGCAGATTTCCTATATGCACTGGACTGCACGCTGAATCCGCTGTTATGTTTGTTGCTGTCTAGAGAATGGCGCCACGCGGCCGCAGTCTTTATTCACGGCTTTCGTTTGAACTTTGCTACACCTACGCGACAATTTGCTCCTCACTAATCTTCACAGAATATCTCAAAGAGCTAATACAAAATCGAATTCTATTCCATTTCTACGGCAAGCCGTGCAAGCTGTTACCTCGTTCAAGCAGTAGATAGGACTGAAAATAATCCAGTACAAATTTATGGTACTTCCTGGTTTGATGTCTGTGAGCAAGCATGCTTGGGGCCGATTTGTGATGACATTGTAGTCGGGATTACAGTAAACATAAACAGGCTTGCGCAACCTGCGACATGCGTACATGGTAGAACTTGTGCCTGAGGCTTACTTCTGGAATTATAATCACGCTCTTCGGTCTAACATGCATAAATTAGTACCCGCAAACCGGATCTGACAAAGAGTTTCCGCTTGGGTGATCAACAGTACGCAAAACAACCAATCAGAGATTTTCACCGATACGTTTGTAACTGGATTTCATGCTCCATGGAGCGCGATGTTATGTGGAACACTTTCTCCGTGCGGAAATACGGAGACATCGCACAATCAGACAACTCTGGAATGTATTGCCTTTTTGTAGTTGTTTACTCAATTTTTACAATGAATATCTCCTTTATGGTGGCCGTTATGATGCTGTTAATTTGTACGGTGATACCTCCATCGTCATCGCAGTGGTTCTGTGAGTATCGGATAATGTTACTTATCAGATAATAAAGCGTCCGCTACCTCACGCGTGCAAAGGAAATTGATGTATAGTGACACAGAAAAGTACGGTTTGAGCGAACGTTAACCGCAGTACGCATCCAGCGGGACGTGCCAAGCTTTTATTTATTGCTGATTACTCAGTTAGAACCTTCTGCTTCGCATCTTTACTGGTTATTCTTACATATGATGTCACAGTTCAGTTTTATCGGCAGCTGATGTGAAAACTTGCACCGGTCCAAGCTGTTCCGTATCCTCATCGGCATCGTGCAATGGACCTAATTGTGGAGTATTCAGTTCTGCCTCTGCATCCTCTTCTTCCTGGTCACCAAACGAGGTAAACGAACAGCTATGTATGTACATGAAGGAGACAGTTACCTACGTGTATACTGACGACGGAAGAATTTGCATAACGCGGGCAACAGCTTTCGGACAACAATGCTCATCTACAAGAGGGCATCCAATCTTTATACACATATAGTAGATTCGAATCGAGAGTGCCAAGCTAGACGCTGGTCCATACAATTGTTTTATGTTCATATTGTCCAGAAAACTCTCCACGTGGTATTAGTTAACTGCGCGATACATTTAATCTAACACGACGCTTTCTGTACAGGTACCGCAGCGCTCTATTCCCACCAACAGCAAGAGTGAATCCAGAGTTGTCCAGAATGTCGACTCGGACCGAAGAAACTCTAACAGTGGATCCAGCAGTATGCAGCATACGAAATATTTGGGTTTTGCATCGTTTACCGTCCTTAGCTACTTTCTTTACAAAGTGACGACAGTTATGTAAATAAGATGGCTCACTGGCCATTCACTCAAGAACCTGTCTTTGTTGCTCTTTTACACGTTACACGAATGTTGTACAAGTAGAATTTTTTTTTAAATAAAGGATAAAAAACTTCCTGATGTTTTACCGGGTTACATAAATTTTATTAGCGAAGGCTATATTTTTGCTTGTATATGAGAAGTGAAATATTTTAATGTCAACTTGTCATCGAGTGGGAAAATACCGAGTATTTGATCCATACAGTAATTATGAACAATAAAAAGGCATGATGAACAAAAAACACCGGTATTAATGATCGTGATGTCATCGGCCAGTCTTGGTACTGAAGTGTTTTTATCGTAAACCGGCCATAAAATAATCCTCAAACAGTAACGTCATGATGTACGGCAAATGCCATTTGTCATATAAACGTTTTATATGCATCATCTGCCCATGGAGCTATTAAGTTGGATATCACGATGTGTTAAGGTAAATATCACGCTCATATCATTCATATTCGTTCAAGCGTTTTGTTGTCCATAAACTCGCAATTGAAACTTGTTTTGGTGCGCTTTTATGGTTCGATATTGTCGATCGGTAACTTCCGTCCATAACGCTCGACGGCAGTAAAACTGCAGCGAGAATGCACAAAAAACAGAAACAACAACAATAAAATTTCGACGTATCAGCAGTTGGTCTCAACGTTCGCTATTTGGAACAACAGCCGCACTATCATCTCACCGTGAGCAGAAATGTATTTACGTCATAGCTTGCTGCGATCTTGTTTACCGATATAAAAACATCGAAAAACGTGAGTATTTGTTGCAATGTTTCTTTCTTTGCGTATAAAAGATGGTCAACTTTATTTGACAACCATACCCTTGATAATACGTTAACAACGACCTACTTGACGTGTTTCAACAATTCTTTTGAACATCTTATCTGGCTTCCGTTGTGGACGTTTCGAAATACTTATCAGCAAACTGCATTCCAATGTCTCCAACTGCGTGCTTGCTTTTTTGGGCTCTTATTGGTGGAGCTTTTTGCGCGCCAGGTACGATTTTGCCAGAATTGTATACTCGGACATAACTGTAACGAAAAAGAGCACTTTTTGCTTCGAGATGACGTTATGCTCTCAGCCGTATCGTAGGAAATAATAAAATTAGAAGTACAAGCACTGCGTGCAGGTGCACCAATATGATGTAAATTGTACACATGAACTAAATTAATTTTCTAGTATCTACCGAAGACACGGACGAGGGAGAAGGAGCTGCGGAAACAACGACCATGAATCCTGGCGAGGACACCGAGGAGACGGAAGAAACTACTACACAAGCTTCAATGGATGATATCAAGGATCCAGAGTTACGTGCCGCTGTGGAATTGTTTACAGCTCAACTGACGAATCAAGTGCAAGATAACGCCAATCGAGCAATGGCCAGCACTGGTTCGCTGTTTGCCCTGAACTTGGGCCGTTTGGGAACTTCTAATCCGCCGTATGATGTTGTGTGGACTGGAAAATAATGGCAAATGTTTGCAAGGAAATTTCGTTCCAGAACGTATCATAATGGTGCGAGATGTCATTTGTACAGACGCCCTCAACTAATGAGGCACCATGTAGCTTGTACACTGGTTGAAGATTTTGCTGTGGAGCATTCCCGAACAATGCACATTGTACTCTACCGATAAAGCCAGTTGTAAAATAGAATATGGATGTAAAGTAAAGACTGTGGAAAGTAGAAAAGGGGGAATTAAGGGAAGGAATACGTAATTAGCCAGATAACTAGCATCTCAGCTGCATCACTCCAGAGTATCCAGTCAGAAAGTGTTTCTCTGGTAGTAGTCAGCTACATCACGGATACAGACTACCTGTACAGACAGCTACCAATCTGCGGGATGGAACGTCATTCAGAATCGATTCAAGGACATGATATCCAGAGAGCTCGAAGCGCTTTGTGATTGGCAAAATTGTTCAGCTGAACTCTTGCCGCTGAACCGACCGAACCGTCCGAAGGGTGAGAATTCCGTCCGGCGTCGGTTTGCTCACCAGAAAATTTGCTCCCACCGAGGACAAGCCGGGGTCCAGTCGTTTTTGTAGTTACTGCTCGGGGCCTAGCCATGAGGGTGTACCCGATTGTTATCTGGAAGGTTAAAACCGCATAGGGTTGGAAAATGCCGGATTACCGGTCCAGCGGCTCTTTGAGTCGGTACGCGATATTTCGATAACAACGAACGATGCCCGTCCAAACAAAATAAACTCCGCTCTTCGCAGAGTAAACGCATTGCATTATCACCTGCCACTGTTGTTATTTCTCCATTTACCCGGTCTGAAGGTGACGTTATGGCTGTGGACTTTGTTCGTTTAGCGCCATTTCCAAGCCGGTTGACTGGAGCACTACAGGGATATGACGACGGGGTTTAATTACTGTAGTCAGCCCACGGGTCGCTCATTCAAGCACCTGTTATACATAATAGAATGTTGAAAAGCAGAATCCGTCTGGAATTTAACTTTTAATGCAAAGGTCAATTAAAATACTGGTTGATATGTACCTGGTTACATAGATTTCGTTGACGAAAGGCTATGTTTTTGCATTTATATGACACTTGAAATAATTTTGCTGTAAACTTGGCACTAAATGGGGAAGTACCGAGTGTTCGATCTTTGCAGTAACTACAATGTACTGTATGAACAATAAACGGGGCATTAACGGATAACAAGCGTGATACAAAAAAAAACATATTAGTGATCGTGACATCATCGCAAGATTTAGTACGGAAGTGTTTTCACCGTAAACCAAAAATAACCGTCTAACAACAACGTAAAGGTGTACGGTAAATGCCGTGTCATAGAAATCTTTCATATGCATCATCTGCACATGGATTTACTATGATGACCACATGATGTGTCTACGTAAAAATCACGCTCATATCATTGATGCCTGCGGGCGCTTCGTTTCCATAAGCTCACAAATCAAACTTCTTTTGCATGTTTCTATGGTTATAGGTACATACTGCAGTATACAGTACGTGAGGAAATTTTTCCGTCAATAATAGTCGACGCATGAAAACTGCATCGAAAATGTACAAGAACGGAAACCACAACAAAAACATTTCGATCAATTTCGATGTAGCGACTGTTGGTCCAGTTTGTTGTTTAGACCAACCGTGACACTGCCACACTATGATCTCACAGTACAGAAAAAGCTGCTTGCGTGATAATCTAACAGCTTGCGGCGTCCCCACTTACCGATATAAACATTCGTTGCGCTACCTGTTTTTCTCTGCATACGAAATTTTTAATTTTTTCTTGACCACTCTTGATAACAATTCCAACTTACTTACTCTATTACTGACGTGTTTCTAGAATAATCTCGCACATTTTGGCTGACCTTTCGTTGTATTCTTGTCAAGTAAATTTCCACAAATTGCATTGAAGGATGTCTCCGATTGCGTGCTTGATGTTTTGCGCCCTTATTGGTGGAGTTTTCTGTGCGCCAGGTACGATTTCGCAAGTTAACAGTATATCTGTACTCAGACATAATTATACCCAAAAAAGGTACTTTTTTGCTTCGAGGTGTCAACGGTGATGTTATTTTTACCACAAGCACACTGTTGCAGTACTGTCCCAAAGCAAATAGTCGCCGTAACGGGCAAAATAAAGCCTAAAGATCATAAAAGATGCAATAACTGATGAAAAATGTTGAAATTTAATTGCAAGGTGATAGGAAAGTGCTGATAATACTGACGAAAATTTATCCAGAAATCAAATTAATTTCGTAGCAGAGATCAAGGATCCAGAGTTACGTGCCGCTCTGGAAATGCATAAAGCTCAACTGACTTCTCAAGTGCAAGACCACGCAAGCCGTGCAATGGCCAGCATTGGTTCTCAGTTTGCCTTAAACTTGGGCAATTCGGGACTTTCCTATCGGCCGTATGATGTTGTGTGGACCGGCAAATAAAGAGGAAAAACCTGATTAACAAACGTAGCATAATAGTGGGAAGTGGCATTTGTACAGGCTCCACATCAGCATGCCGCCTTCGTAGTGTTAGTTAGCAATCTGGTCGAAGATTTTGCTGTATATCATTCTCGCACAATGAACACTGGACATGTATAGACAAAGCAGGTTGTAAAATAAATAACGTTGTAAATTAAAAGGCTGGAAAAAGTTAACAAGGGGTAATCAAAGGAAATTACATGTAATTAGCCCAAGCATCTCAGCTGCTGCCCTCTTGAGTGTCCAGTCAGGAAAGTACTAACTGGCCCGGGATCGATGGACAACATGGTCCTTCCTGCTGCGCCGTTAAGGTTATCAAATTGTGGCTAATTTCCAAATGACAGTCATATCATTCTGTGAATCTGTGTGATCAACAAAAATGCTTGAATTAGTAAATGAATTAATCTGCATTAGCCCGGACACCTGAACTTCACGATGAACTTCACGACGACTTACAATGCATTAAAATTTCTACGCATTTTATCACGCGAGTAGCTGCACGCATGCCGCACCTAAACATATACCGTGCATTCAATACACACCGCATTTGGGGAGTGCTATGTTCACTACCCTCGCCACAATATTTGGTAGCACCCTTGGTCTTCACCCAGTACGCAATACTCATAATAAACGGTGCGGAGTGCGAAATGTTACCGTATAGCATAATATTAACTATTGGAACTTGATTTCCCAGTTCGTAGTGGAGTAAGTCGCAACAGAAAGTAATAGCAAGCAGCGCCGAGACATCATCAGCAGCGTTATAACGGGGAAGAATGAGATCAGGATAACCGGTAAGTTAACGACCATGAGAGCTAGCAGGTGAGTAATTGTATAAAGCACTCCAGTAGATTAAGAATACGATCGAGTCGACGGTAAGTTAGCAGCTTCTACAATCGGAACCCACGATAACGATATGACGTGCATATGAATAATATAAAGTACATTCTCTGGTTCACTTCATAGCGTGTAATAACACGGGCTGATCAGCTGACGGCTCCTTTCCAGTGTATGCAGGTTTCATCGCATGGGGTGGAATAATGATTCTGTTAGCGCTACAAAAGCGGTCAACCATTGCCCTAATTTTATAATTGGCTGCTGCAGACCTGAGGAACGTGAACCCCACTCGGGGTCAATCCAGTTCAGGATCAAAGTTCATCAGTCATGTATTAACCATTGGCTAGGCCAGTGGCTCGTAGCTTTAGCGTTGCTGAAATGCTGAATTGTGTCAAGAACACGTATTTCCACTACGCCAGTGATATTAAAACTGCCCTGTGCGTCCAAGTTATATTTGCATACTATAAATTCAAAGGTCATTAGATATTCTTCACGTTATTTGGTACTAGTTTGTGACGTACTTCTTGGTACTATGCATGGGATATAAAGCTCGAAGCAATTGTCTATGATGTAAATTTCTCAACGTAGGTACAGTATACATGAAGCGCGATCGATGCATTCGGTAAAAGTTATAATATCAAAATTAATGCAACCGCCTGCACTCGAGCCTAATTATCAAAGCAAACATGGACGCAATAGTTTTGCATCCACACATCTCAAAAAAGTACAAACATGCTATGGTTCAGCTTCTTGTGAAATCCTTGTGAACAAAAAGGCAGAATTCACTTATCGCCGCCGAAAAAATACTGCAATAGCTTCTCGCCACTCTTTCGACGCCAAAACACACAGCACCGGATTCATAGTGCAGTCCAGTGCAAACAAAAAGTTGGCCACTCCTAAAAACCGGAAATCCACAAACGTCCCCGACATCATCAAGATGTAGGCGAGATGTGTAGGAGTCCATAGGAGTGTCGCGCTAATCATCAAAGTTGTCAAAACAGCAAAATGCCGTGTTCCCGTTGCTTTCCCCGGTGTAGCTCGCTTATGTTTCTTTGGTTGATAATACGTATCCTTCTCCTGGTCGCGTTTTGCCTCAGCTTCAAAATGCTTGGATTCTACTAGCGGGAGTGATGTAGAAGGTTTAGAACTGGATGAATCTTGTTTATTGATACTGTTGGAACGCGAGGCATCTGGTTCGTTTGGTTTCGAGGTAGGATTGTTGTTTCTGGGGGTTGCCGGTCTGGCCAGTCCGATTTGTGCTCTGTTGCGAAGAACGACTTTCACTTTATAGTAAATCACGGGATAGATCCCCACGACAATTGCTTGTGGTACAAGATGAATAAGTGTCCCAAAAAAGTAGAAATACACCGATTTCTTCGATCCATATGGCATTAGACAGAACGTAATCTGATCCGGAGTCCGGTGAGCCAGAACGTCCGTTAAGAAATCCGGTAGATACCACAAATTCACCCACAGAACAACCAGCATCACTTTACAAAGTGCGAGTTTCTTGTTGTGATACATACGGTAATTGTTAGGAAATGTGACGGCCCAGAAGCGGTTTATACTGATGAGCACTTGGACGTATGTTATCGTTGCAGTGATAGTCTGTGCACAGTATAAAGTGACCAGGCAGTAGCCGTCTCCAAGGAACCACCGCATCTGTAGGTTGTTTGTCGTCTTCATCACGCCGTTCGTCAAAGACTTGCAAAGGTCACAGATCGATAGACTGACTATGTAAACGGAGAATGGAGTTTTTAGATTTGAAGTCCGAAAGTAAATGAATAAGAAAAACGCATTGGAGATGTAACTGAAGAGAGTTACGATCAGGTATAGATAGCCCATAAAAATGGTATTCTGCCGTTGAATTCCTCCAATAAGGCTACCGTTGACAGTATATTCAAACGTTAGGTTCGTGTTATTCATTTTGCCACGGTAAGATATTCCAGCTAAACTCGAGGAGGAACTAAATTCACACGTTGCTTATACTGTAGATTTGGCTAATAAAGGCCGAAGATTTATTCAGCCTTGCCTGAATTAGTCCCCGGGAATCCGAGACAAGTCACACGCTGAACCTTCTTTAATGATTAAGGACAATCACAGGAAGGACTTCTTTTCTCAGCCTTATTTTCTCATATGTGGCTCGCTAACCGCTCATTACCCGGTGATGTGAAAGCAAATTAAACTTCGTAGAAAATCGCGGACATTAGCCGTCTTTAATAGCGCAACTTGTGCCTATCACGTGCAAAAATTCACTAATACTGGTTTAAATTTTAAATCCTTACCGGGATGCGCAGAATGCGACATGCTTTATCCCGGGATTTGTTTGAGATGCGGCAGAAACGTTTCGTCTCTACCAAGTACCTGTAAATAGCCATACCGTGGTGCGTCGTCGAAACGGTAGAAGGACTAAGTCGCTGTAATGTGATGATTATGTCACTCTAATTGTTGTTTGCTGCTCCATGTACCGACAATGGGAACGTTTCCGATAGTCTATGAATAACGGAAATCTCTCCTCATGCCGGAACAATGCTGGGCACAAAAGTCTACCATTTAGCAACAACTTTATTGGTTTGGAAAGCTTTCTTAGTCGTAGGGAACACATTTTCCTTTGGAATTTATCTCGCGTGGGCTGCCCTGTAGTAAACCAGACAATGGTTCCAAATGCTACATACCCGTAAAACTACAGTTGTGTGAAATACTAGCGATTACAGAAATCTAAGAAACGGAAGCCGACGCTTTTCAAAGTAATCATGTAGTCTAGTCCAGGGTTGTTTCTTTCCTAGGTTTACATTGTCGTGCTATATAAAAGACAAGCTAAGGAAAACAATATAAAAGCTTAAAACCGATCGAGCACGCGCGGACACAAAAGAAGATGGACGCGGTAATCCCTGTTTTCGTTTTCCAGCTTAAATGTAGAGGCGAAACAAAGGGTGGGGGAGGGAGCGAACTGACAAAAACAAGGTCGCAGAGGCAAAGATCTGCTGATTCTAAACGAGCGGTGTTTAGCGGTTCTTTATTTTGGCAGTGTAATCTGGCATTGTTTAGGGAGATTTTGTTTACGGACGAATCTAAATTTTGGGTTCATTTTGGATTTTTTGCAACGGGTAAAGGCCGTTTGCGGTGCTCGCGAAACGAATTGCGAAGTGTCTTTGCTTTCTCTCCTCTTCGGCGGGACCTCCTACTTCTGACCATAGTGCTCCCCGCACGTTTCTTGAGGTATAGTCCTCTACAGCTGGAAAAGCGACGGTGAGTGCATGCCCAGTCAGCACCAGACACACACACGCTTGGCTATTGTGTGTACTGAACGATTCGATGGTCTCCAAACCAAATATCAATACCACACGGGTTATAAATACCTCCGCTTCTTTAATTGTTAGAGCGTCACCGGAGCGTGACCATCTTTAGCCTAACCGGCATGCTCGGTCAAAAGAATTAGGTGTGGAGACCGAATGATGCGGTTTACCCTGTCGGTGGTATTGTGCTGAATAGTGTACCATAGTGTTATACGAAGGGCTTTTTATTGAGTGTCAAACTTGAAAAACATTTATTGGTGTGGAAAACACAGACTACGCATTAAAACAAATCTGCCGTTAACGTTAGCGCACTGATTTAGATACAACTGTAGAACGGAAAGTCCCTAAAATTTTAAAGAGTATTCTGATATTTCTTCCCATGTGCACATACAGTATCAAAAACTGCCAGTTCAAGACGCAGTAAAGGTTGCTCGTTAAAATTAACAGATCTTTATGGTCCGTCCCCCTTCGCAAGAGCGGTAATTGAGCTTGACAGACGTGAAAG
>JAQGAU010000535.1:0-26554 GCA_034698045.1 Paramacrobiotus richtersi
ACTCCACCTAGCTTCGTGCACAAACCAGCCTTCCCACATGTAAACTAGAACTGCCAGTAAAATATTGATCAAGCAGCAATTCATCAACAGCAGACTGGAGCACTTCTCAGCCAGAATAACCCTATTCCGATCCCGAAACATGACAACGACGGCGAAGCAATTCCAGAAAACCGCCAACACGCAGCAAACCACCATGTAAGCAAAAAATAAATCATACTGCCACTTTTCGCCGCGAAACGGATCAGCTGTTGTCCAACTATCACCCGGCATGTGAAAAAAAATTAATGACAAGCCTGTATTCTGGAACTTCTCAGAGTGCAACAGGTCGTAACCCGATACTTCCACATGTGTTGCGGACATTTTCTGCGACATGTGCAAAAAAGGATGTATCAGAGAAGATTTAATTTCCGATGCCTTCTGAGTCTAAGTTTTGACTGCTTCTGCGGGTTTCTCTACTGCCTATAAGTAAACTGCAGCCTTGTATCTGCACTTGCCTTGTACATCTAACGACTAGAATGAGAAAGGGTGTGGTTTACCACAGATTTGTTTTATCAAGTGTCCATATCATGTCTAGATAAAAATCAGTATATGCACGACGAGAACATTCAAATACCAGCCGTACTTGACTAACGATTACCGAAAACGGGGTTGACTTCTCTTGTTGATTATGATGCGAAGATAAATATTTGCAACGTCAACGGGTACGTTATCTCTCATGCGGCATCTTAGCAACTGACCAAGAACACCGAAAATCAGAGCTAATAAATCGAACAGGCGCCCAAATCACCAGCTGCATTTATTGCAGCATTTAGCTATTACTTTGACATGTACGTGTGCTGTTTACATTGCGAAACTATTAAGAATGCTGTTGCATTGGCAGCAGCGTTCAGACTGCCTGGTATATATATTGCATGCACTTTATGAAGAATACATACTGTACGCGTGAATTAAAAAATTCTTCGTTGATACTTCACTGAATAAGTTGAATAATATACATAAGTTACCACATTTTTTTGCGCATGGATACAGTGGATACCAAGTTCGCGCCTAAAGTAGGTACATGACCCCGACATAACTGAAAGGAAATTTCACGATAGTGCGATCCATTGCACTTTAGGGCATGATACCTGTGGAACTAGGGCCGAGGCTGTGTTGTTTGTACACCGTTTCCAGCTACTAGCTGTCTGTAAGACAACAAGATACAATCGCCAAGCGTAGCTGCTGTAATGCAAAGTTTTCCCGCCAATCAAAAAACTGTTGATGTCATCATCATGTCTGCGATAAATTTCTCTGTCAGGCCGAAGACCTCGCTTGTTACAGAGAATTAATGTCGTTATTCTTTAGTACCAGTTTGCGATATAAGGGCAGAGACCCTAACTAGGAACTTGAAGTACGCTTCGTCGAACAAACTGCGTAAAATAGTGATTAGTGAGCAACGAGCACAACCAGGACTGATCAACAGTTGTTAACTTTGAAAAAAGACAATTGCAAATGTATTTCCGATTAAGCCAACAATCAAACGAACCGCAGATTTAAAATAGATGGGTACATTTTCAGAAACCTCATTAAACCAACAGGCAAAACTGTTAAACCAGTCGTAGAAGTATTTAGACTTTATCCACTGCCAAATACCGAAATGTTATGCGGTAGATAGACATATCAGTTCTGCTGGAAGTCTACCGAGCATGACTAAAAAAGCCACGATCTTTGTTCAAGTATTTTGTAATTTGGTAGAAGTATTTTGTAAATCCAGCACAACACATGCTTTAATTCTAAATATTGTTGCAGGCAGCCAACAACGGCAACAGGCTACTTGACCTGGCGCTTTCTGGAATTGGCACACCAAAAAACAACGATGATCAACGGCTGGACAAGCACCAAACTATCATACAGAGCCACGGTACCAATCAAATTCTTATAAAAGAGAAACCAATCAACAGAACCCGCAGATGCTCGTTTCTGAACGTACATAATCACAACAAAGTATGGTAACTTCATGACTGCATTCACCAACAGGAAGAGCGCGGGGATCCAGTCAAACAGTTTGAGCTTTTGCACAGCGGTCCTGCGTTGGTCTCCTTCAGACGTAAGGAAGCTAAGTCATCGGCGGCGTAGTAATGCGGCTTGTTTCCGCTACCTTGGATATCTAAGTCCTGAGGATTTTCACAAATTCTGTTCGGACTTGCGGCGCTCCATGCATGCATAGGTACAGCGATCACTATGCACTGTTTGGACAAGCAAATGATGGGTGTTTGCGCGCATGTAGTTGAACAGGGACACGACAAGGAGAACAGACGAAATGATCACCGGACACAGCCATTCACTACGATAAAAACCACAACTATATAATGAAATGCCTGACCAGCTAATATACTACGGCACATACTGAATCTCATCCCTTCTCAAGTACTGTGTATAAATATGTTGTGAAAGATTCCAGCGAGTCAGAAATAAGGTATCAGAGCGGAGAGGAGACCACGCCTTCGTTGCTGAACGCACTGCCGCAGATATAAATGACCGCTGTCCGTTTGACCTGCATTAGTGTCTCGCGTCTCGCTGATGTTAACAGTATGATTTTTTTTCTTGTTGCGCTCCTTGTTTGTCGCATTAGGGGTTTTGCTAAGCAATTGTTGAGGAATGGCAGAATTCTGCCCAGGTTCAATAAACCGTGCCCAACTCGACTGTGCCTTACAGCTCGGAAAATATGACATTGTTTTATAAAGAATCTGCTGTGGTAAGCCTAAAAATTTAATGATCCGCAGCTTACACAGTCTACTTACGAGCACTTTCTTTTAGAAAACCGAGTTGCCATGCTACAACTTCCAAGAAAATTCCACGGTAGGCGTAACTATGCCATCCATCATGATGTTGAGCTGCACTGCACTACGCAAACACGTCACAGGTTTTAACCACTTGCGACGCAGTTCTTTGTCACACACTTTCAACCAGCCACGGGGCTGAGACTATCAGGCCATACAACCATGGCAAAATGATCAACAATCCTGTTACGCCCATCCGGAAATTTTCCGTTTTGTATGGTAGTTTGATGCGGAGCAACTGGTGGGCAAGAAGCGATACGGGCACGAAAGTCATCGCGAAGTTCAGAATTTGCTCCACATTTAGGCTGAAGCGATTGATATGTTTCGCAGGTACTTGAACTCGAGGCTTCTACATGGGTAATCACTAAAACCACTAAAATCACTAAAACTGGTTTATAATAACAGGGAGTATTGGTATCGCGCCACACACACATGTTAACGGAATAAGATTTCAAAGGTTAATGTTACATAATTATGTCTGTACTGATGTGTGCTAAAAATACATAAACAGTTACAGTTCGAACAAACAGCCTTACGAAAACACGTAGAAACCGAGTCCAAAGGGCCATCTGTCCTCGTGCACAGCCAATAAGAGCGAACACAGGAACAAACCACGACAGGAGCTGCTGTTACTATTAGCATATTCGTATTGTTAACCCATATATAACGCCGTTGCATTTCATCGAACGTTTAGTTATCTTCGTAACATGATCTACAGGATACCGCACTATTGGCACTCGTAAATCGATTAGTTAGGTAGTTATCCCGGTTTGGTTTGTGCAGATCTGTATCTCTAGCACCCAAAGATACGATATGGAGACTTGATAAAGCTTGTAATTGTGGTATGTACTCTACACCCGTTCCCCTTGTAGTACTTTGGCGTACAACGCAAATGCCGATGCACAAGTTCAGTCTCCTTATAAGCGACAGTCAAATCAAACTAACAGTCAAAAGGCAACAAAAATTATATGTTGTTGTCTGATACAGCCTTTTTTCGCACAGCCCGTAGAAAATGTCCGCAACGCATGTGGAAGTATCGGATTTCTCCGAAGTGTTCTACGCGGATAGGTTCCCAAGTCCCGAACAGGGCAGGGTCTAAAACATGGCCCCGGCCTTGGCCGGTGGCCTATAGGCCCTTGGCCCAGGCCACCAAAAATCTGGTCAGGCCAGCGGCTAAAATCTGGCTACGGCCCCGTAAAATCTGGCCTTACAGAAACAGCTCTGGTTGCAGTAACAAGGATGGTACGGACATTTAATTTTTCCACTGACCGTCTCGTAACAAAATGCAGGCAGACTGACTACTCCTTGTGCCACACATATTTTATACTTACACTATGATTGCAGTTTTTGCGACAGGCCTACCGTACGTAAGAAGACAAACTCAGACAAGGAGTTAACCCACATACAGTATTAAAATACATAAAAGTATAAAATATGTACTTGAACTGTTGCCATATCATAAAGCACCCATAAATTACCGTTAGCCCACCAAAAACTGCATATAATGTACCGGCATGTCGCCCAAGTAATTCATGCATATTAGATTAATGGTGCTGTAATACCAATTACTCGTACCAACTATTATGACCACAGTAACCCGTACGTAACTCCGTTAACAGATTTTGACGGCATTCCTAAATCGTAACTGCGTACTTCCTGATCAGCGCATAAAATGTTTCTGAAACTTTTATACGAATTATTATTTCCAACAGAACTGCCACAACAGATACAGGAGCATGTTCGGGCGCTGGTCGCACCACTGGCACTGCGACCGGGAACGAGCACTCGGGCGCATACAGTACAGCTGTACATACAGTAGCAAGATCTTCATGGTCACCACAACATCCGACTAGTCCGACTGGCCAGCGGATACACACACTCAGAGCGCGTATGTAGGGCAAGAATAGGAAATATACCGTAAGGGGCGGAGAGCATGTACAAGGGTCATCATATACACATCATACATGTATGAGAGGGATGGACTTCCCTTCACAGCATCGGAAGCTAAACAATGACTTGTAATCAAGCATGCTGTAGACTAAAGGCAAAAATGCCACTTTTCTTAGCGCGAGATGATCGAGACTGCGGCGTTGACGCAGTTGTCTGACACCGCTCGCCTGCTTATGATCGGTTTTTGCGGCATAAGACCTATTATTAAAGTTCTTGCCGTACTCATGCGTCTGTTTGGAAAAGAAAGCCTACTACTGCTTGCAAAGAACGATAATAATACTTCCTTATCTCTACTTACACCAGCACAGCTAGGTGGAATGTTTGCGCTTGGCAGCTGAACGGATACGATGCATCATCGGCCAGCGTAAAAAACGTACATTAATTTTCTCTTTGTGAGAACATGACTAATACGCCCTGCTGTTATTATGGCGGGCAGTGCAACGTATAATGGAAATAACGAGCAGCCTTGAGTCGTTGCTCTTGATTTACATGCTACATGCACTCCAGCACTACAAAGTACTGCAAGTGTGGTTTTTCAGTAGAATAAACTATAGATGATATGATGCAAAGCTTGTTGTTCATTATTCTTCACTGAGGAATAACGAGCGGTTTATCACCGTTTATGTGTATGATTGATTTGAATAGTAACTAGTAATGGTGCACTTGTACCAGCGTTTACCTAATGTTAACTGTTATATGTAGTTAATTATGCGGTTACGTGTGGCAGACTACGGCTGTCTACGAGGATGATTTCCGCGAGGAAGAGGCTCTACAGAGTGCTTCCGACGCCAGCGGTGAGACCAGAGTGATCTTTAAAAGCTTTTTTGTAATCTATCGCGGTTGTTCTATTTTATTAGCTGCGTGAATAATTTTGGAAAATGGTTTTGCGCTAATGCACATGATCGCGACGAACTTCAAACACAACCAGACAGTGGGACTTATAAGATAGTGTCGTAAAATTTGTTGTTAAATTTTTGAGAAGTCGGGCAAGTCGCGGTCTGGTGCGTTTTTGAAACAACGTACTATTGGGTACACTGCCATGTACAAAGACACATTTGACAGATAATAATGGTGTTGGCTTTTTTGGTTTTTGATTTGAATAGAAATGTTCCGGTTGTAGTAATCTTTAGCGCCAGCAATGTCATACCACCGTGCAATTAAAGATTAGTGTTCCTTGTAAGATACTAATTCATTATGTTATTTTGAGTTGGTAGGGATCGCTACGTGAACTATAAAAGCTAGCTTGTTTAAACAATAAACAAGTCATCATAAGTTTTTTGATATGGACCGCACGATATGGTTAAAGTACTAGACATAGCTATTATTCTAATGCAAGACAGCGCATCGTCATTTTGCGGCTACATGCATCCAGCTTTAGCAGAAAACTGGGGGGAATTGATGTACCATCATTATTTAATACTGCAAAAAATGCGGTTTCCGTAAGGCCAGATTTTATTGGGGCCGTAGCCGGCTTTTAGCCGCTGACCTGCCCAGATTTTTGGTGGCCTGGGCCTAGACCACCGGCCAAGGGCTATATATGTACCTCATCAGTCAGCATTGCTGGTCAGCACTCATCACTCAGTAGTCAGCACTCATAACTCAGCAGTCAGCAACGGTGGTCAGCACTCATCAACTGAAGGTCAGCACGCATCAGTGACGGCCAATGCTCATTAACGTTGGCTAGTACTGATCACTGATAGTCAAAACCCATCTCTGTTGAATGGTTTTTACGGTAAAGATTCAAGATTCAAGCTGAAGACGTTTGTTTATAGCTTATGACTGTTATAAGTGTGCGCGTTCGTTAGTCCAGTTAAGAATTCCGGATCACACGTGTGTGTACAGTCTACGAATCATCGACATCATCGATACAAAGATCGCAACGACCTCAGTTAGACCAGTTATGGACAAGAGTCAATGAAAAGCAAAGCATCATTACTCATAAAGTGTGTACATACCTATTCAAAGCCTTATGCATCGCCTACAGTACTGTCACGATCCGGCCATTAGTGTGATATACAGTCGACGTCGTCATCAGAATTTCAGATTTGGATTTACAGTGTTTTGCTGCTCTCTTGCATTACTACTGCTGGAGACTTCCCAGTGGTGACGTGCGGGAAGTACCTGCCATAGTTTTAACATCAGGGAGCGCCATGTTTCAAATTAGTCACAGGTCAGCTGCAGTGATCGTTGGTCGAGTGTGATAATCAAATGACAGATCTGACGAACAATCGCTGGTGATCTCAGGGCACTGTGGACATTGGCAGACTTTCTGCCGCTGAACGGCTGAAGCCATTGAACAGCGTTGGCCCCTGCACACTAGTGATCACTATAGTGGCCATTGCTAATGAGTAATGACCATCAGTTGTAGAGTGCTGACCCTCAGTTGATGAGTGCTGACCACTATTGCTGACTGCTGAGTAATGAGTGCTGACTGCTGAGTGATGAGTGCTGACCAGCAGTGCTGACTGATGAGGTACATATACAGCCCCGGCCAAGGCCGAGGCCATGTTTTAGACCCTACCCCCGAACAGTCACTAATGTTCTACCACATGCGCGATGGTGACTGGACAAAAGTTGTGGAGATGCGCGGTGAAAAATGGCAGTATGATTTGCTTTTCTCTTACACGAAGGTTTATTGCATATTGGCGATGTTCTGGAATGGCTGCGTTGTCCCTGTCATGTTTCGGAATAAGCTTATGCTAACTGAGAAGGGCCCTAATCTTTTGCTGATGAATTCCTGCGTGATCAATATTTTATTGGCAGTTTTAGTTTACATTTGGGCAGGTTTGTCACTGGTCAGCTGGCTAATGATGCAATGCTGCAGTATCTGTGGTAGATATGAATTCGAATATCTGGACTAAATATCAGCCTAGTATCGATCGTCGGTTTTTAAGAGAATACTACTTGAGTACCCGTAGCGGAAAAATACGAAGAAACTGCACATGACAGAGACAACGATGACTATAAATTTTCGTTTTTCTTGTGCACTACAAATTAGGGAGACTGACACATTGTTCCGATCTGTTTTGCTGGAAAGTTTGCACACGTCCGGGCGGTTTGAAGGTGGAATGGCATATCGCATGTCTGAGGACTGATTTTGGCTCATATCAGTCCTCTTGTATATGTGTGTGTTTCGTGCAGCTTCCGGAAAGAATCGCCCCATAAGGAGAATTTTGGTACCCAGGAGGAGAAAGAGAATTTAGTATGCGTAAATTTTCTCGACGTATCTGCACTGCCCGACAGCCGGATGTTGCGCACACACAACGTTTTACGCACGCGTATCTGTACTCCGATCTTTTGGCTGCAGCCTACCACAAACAACACATCATTCTGCCTTTACGATGCGGACCGCGTGCACACAAAATTGTTAGCAAAACATCTCAAAACAATAGACCAGTGGATTACATACCGACTTCATCTTCACTGGTTTGCCATCTTTTCACTGTGATGAATCTCGCATGGGAGCCAATTTACAGAATGCACAGTGCATGTTGCATAAACCTATATGTCACTATCAGTAAAAAGTCAATAAAAAAGATGTTGTGACCCATTGCTGCATCTCTCGTGACTATCCAAGCCAACAGCATCATAACAGAACTTAGGAGTTTGTGGCCCAGTTTACGTTGACATGGAGGTAAAGGTGCAGAAGATGAAATAGTGGCATTTGCGCACAATATGACAGAAGGGTCGTTGTTTTCGTTGCCTGTAAGTATGAATACCAACCTTCGCAAAAATTATCAATGTGAATGCCACAAATATGCATCTTAACTTACAACGCTCGAAATGGGATGTATTGCCGATATCCAGTAGGTCTCCAACGGTGACAGATGTATGGTACTTGTCGGTACAGAATGGTGTGTATTTCACAGTCGAAAATGCCGTCTCGTTCAAAGGCTCGTCGCTGTAGGGACTTCCGCAGCTTAGTGCGATCCATGCACTTGTTTCATTCGCAAAACGGAGCAGAGGCGCTAAAGAGCAACACCGGCACAGACTGTCCAATGGACACAGTTTATTGTACGCCAAGTGTACACCTAAACTACTGGAACGAGGCCAGGTTCGTATAACAGCTTCTGGAACAGTTGAGAAAGAATTTCCGTATAGTGCGACTTTTTGCAGTGCCGGAAATGCTAACTGCGGCTGTGATGCCTGCATACTTTCCAAATGGCTGTTTTCCGTTATGCTTAATGTCTGAAGAAGCAACAAGATATGACTCCTCCGTGATGCAAAAGTGGTGTCTGTGATGCGCAAGTATTGTAGAAGTTGTAGTAGATTGTTTTATGTTTCAATTTTTTTGGAACAATCATCTGTAAGGGCTTCGCAATTTTACAAAATCTACAGTTGGTTTAACATTTTCATGCTAAAAGTAGAAACAGCATTTGTAATATTATCATGTCGAAAATGAGTTGCTAACTTTTTCCGTATACCCGCCTGGAGGCTTGAGGCAAACGGCTCCATAACTGCCCAGTCAAACGAAGTTAACTCGGGAATGAAACGTAGATCCAGCGTTGTTAAAACCGACTTCATTCCGACATTCAGCTCATCAAGAGTTTCTGGTTCAATGGACTCCAGCTTGGTTTTCGCAATGGTCAACTTTGTTAGTTTCGCAAATCCCACAAAGACTTCTGGGCTCAGCGTCGTCAGTCTACCACACGCAATCTCCATTTCAGCAAGCGTGTTGTTGACTTTGTCCAGCCACGGACTGAGCTGTTTGGAGCGCTCGCCGACGAAATCGAAGTTGATAAAGCTGTAGATTGTAGATTGTAGCTTTCCAAACTGTAGATTGGTTCTTTCCAAAAAGCGCGTTGGGTCGTCTCTGATATACGAATACAACGACGCTTCGGCTTCGCAGTCCGCATTGCGGACGTATTCCCATCCTTCCTCTGGACTACCAAGAGAGAGATAAGTCAGATTAGCTGGGAGATCGGAGGCGGGGAAGACGGACTGGTTATTTAAGGGTAACTTTCGGAAACATTCGAAACCAAATCGATAGTTCACAATGAGTGGAGTGAGGGCGCCGCATGAGCAGTGGGAATGACGAACTCGGTTCTTCCAAAGTTGTACAGGAAACTAACAGTCACACCAAGAAATGATAACTGTGCGAGCATGGTTCAGACGAATACGATACAGCGTGGCTACTAACTATCATAACACAAAGTTTCGATCAAACGACAGGTCCACTACAAACCCCAACTGCAGATATGTTATCTTTCGAAATTTGGTATTCCGGTTCCCACTTGACCCGAAGCCTAGCGGGCATGATCTAAGTTCGGCGAAGTAATGTGCCGATGACAGGGCAGATCTTTTAGAGGAATTATTTTTATCGCCATTGTTTCGACGAATATGCATTGTTCTGCCCTTTAGCCATAGCTCACAGGAAGTACATCTGAACCACTCGTTAATTTACTACCGGTACATTATCCCTGCATTCGCAGCAAGGCGAGTAATGTGTCCAACCGTTCTAAGGAAAGACTTGGCCATTCTTCTTTAACTGTTTCCCTGATGTGCTGTTATGTGCTGTTTTAATATGGTGCGTGAGTTAACCGTAGGTCCGTAGCTCCTGTCACATCATTGACTCATCAATCATCATGTTTGCTGGACGATGGGAAAAAGGTAAATACTATAACTGGATCGAACAAAGAAGCCGGCAATCCGCAGCCGGCCGTCTTTATTCATAAATCATTCACAGGAGTTTCGCCACAAGCTCAAGTTAAAACATCGGCTTTCGTTTGTCCATAACGGCTCTAGCAGCTGCCGCATTTGATATTTTTTATACAGGCGTTGAACCAACTGAGACGATCGTTTACCAGAATCAGCAGCAGTGCAACGTAGTGTGTCTGGATTTCCAGAAGGTTTTTCCGGCCGAACGTTAGTGCATAACATGGCACTAGGATCCTCGTCTTCGTCACCTGCAAAAAAAAGTTCAGATTCACGAACATGCTAAAGCTGGGATGCACGAAAGGAGCGACAGCTGCGGAGTAGTGTACAGCAAATACGTCTACGTCCCTAGACACAAGTAGACATGCTTTGGGCGGTAGTCTGTAATGGTAGCATACCAAGTTACCAACAAGCTGAAATTGGTAACAAATATTTGCACGAACCAACATCCAGGATTACTTAGATTCCAGGGCATAATAACTCATTGGCGTTAAGTGTCATCTAATCATCTATTTCGTTCCGTCCACTTCATCATCCATTTCATCTGTTTTGTCCCGTGCTGCAGAGACCTCATGAGACACCTCCAAACTAGCCGACTGAATAAACCATTCATCAATATCAGGCGTCGCTCTAAACCAACACTCAACGGTTCCACTGTCAGCAGACCCAACTTCATCCAAACACATCCAAAAACAAAGGGTCGATGCAGTAGCATTGTAGACATAACCAGAAGTTGTGATTGGTCCTTTCACATACACAAAATCTCCCAAATCATAGGGATGTTTTGGCGGCGCGACAAGTGTCTGATTATTATGCCGCCACAAGAACAACTCATCCGCTGCTTCCCTTGCCAGCATCTTTGGTGGTAAGGGCAGGCGCACCGTGCACCAGATTCTTTGCATGCTTTCAGTGCCAGCTTCCATAAACCAGTTTGGCATTGGCTCAGTGAATACATCGGCAGCACGAGAGACGTTGGGATGAAGACTATAGCGCTTCAAGATCGTCGTCCTTGTATTCAGTCCTTCATGACAAGTCACTGCTCCACTGGATGCAAAGCTTACATTGATAATGCTCAGAATAGTGCCTTGGCCTTGAAATATGACAGTGTACTGATGGTTGGCAGTGTTGCTCCTTGGCACTAAGTACCCGTTTTGGGCAACTTTCGTGCCCTGGTGTGTCCAGGTTACCGTTGCGGACGCATTTGCGCTGGATGTTTCACAAGTAAATGATACCGTTTGACCGACGTTAGGCCTTTTTATCACTGTCTTTGCCGCTGCAGTGCTCGTCTTGCGGGTCGGAAAAACCAGTGTAATTTTGTCTCCGTTAATATTCGCGTAGGCCTGTCGAATAACGTCGTCCACTATAAGACAGTTCGATATTTAGCTAAACATTCAGTAATATCGCAACTGCATACGTCGTTCGGTTACTGTCTACGCGTTAAACGGCTACGAGAAAGGCATACGTGACGGCAAAAGGAAAGTGAAAGGCAAAGATGGTGGTATAGGGCAAGGAAAACTGGAAAGGCAAAGTTGGCCGAGCAGGAGCCCGAGTGGCAGCCTTGCTAAGTTAATCATCCACGGAACATTTTGCCCGACATTTTGGTTGTTCTGCATCTTTAAATGTTTGTCTACCAGCGGCATACGATCAACTTTAAATAGCTGCTTATAATTTACTCACGTCTGGACTGTGCACTGTGGGGCGTTTGGGCTTGGTCGCCACGAGGCCAACCAGGCACTGCACGGTTTACTGGGCAAGCCGGAATGGATGATCCTATCCAAGCATGGAACAACGCTAGCATGCGCATGTCCAATAACCACATCATAAGGGATAAACAATTAGCTCGACTGGTTAATCCAGCCAGTAGGTACCCGACACATTAACTGAGGTCTGAGACCACAAGCAGTGACGAATTTAGATCGGATTTGAGGGGGGGTCAGGGAACTCCGACAGAAAAGTCCCCCCTTCTCTTAAATGTTGGCGAACCCACCCACAGCATACCGGGCAGGGGGGTGGGAGTCCATGGCCACCTGGCCCCCCTCCCTTAAATTCGTCACTGACATGGTCCACAAGAACGAACCGTGCACTTCATTATCGTAAAACTAGCACGGTAGTTCGATGCAACGCAAATTTATGGCGCAATAAAATTGTACGATGTACCGAACCCGATTTCTGTTGAACTATTATGGCCAACTGTGTGGTATGTACAGATACCACTGCATGTGAATTTATCAATAACCAGACGGCACAACAATTCGTTTTCCCACATTGGGTACTTAGCAACACCATCACAATCGAGTCGAATCTACGTCGCCAGCAACAGTAACTGGTTATACCGGTCTACGTTAACGAACTGAGCGTTCGTAAATCGTCACCGCACCATAATATTTTATTAAGTCATTAAGTTTAGTGTTGTTTACGTCGATAATTTTCTTACCAAATCCACAGCAGACAACAGCAACTTCGGTCTTGTGGTAAGTAGTCTCTGGTCTGAGATTGGGCCATGTATGATGGTACATTATTATGCTACTTGCTACTGGCTGCAGCTCATCTAACACCGCATTCAGACGTCATATAACTGATTAACAAGTATCATAATAGCCGCGGTCCATGACAGACACTCCCAAGTAGAAGGAATCATTTCTGACCTAATTCCTCGGATTAAAGCAACATGAAGAAGAGCGCGCCAGACATTTACTATCAGTATATCATACAGGAATTGGCATAGAAATGCAGCGTGCAAATGGTGTATGTGTCCTTGAAACATAACAGAACGGAAGGAACTTGACAAACTGGTTAGGTTGAATTACGTCAATGGGATTACAGCGTATTTATGATGCTGATTTATCGTTAACTACTGTCGACGGGATACTTTTTAACATCAAGGTTAATTTATATGGAAACCAGGAAATAAGAAACCACGAGGAACAAGTGTTACAAATTTGCTTTACCATTTTGAAACAAAATTTCTTGTGCGCAACAAATAGCGCAGAATAAAGCTAATAACACAGCAAGCACGACGAAAAAAACCACTTTCCGACAGCGTGGATGGAAAAATTGACAGCATTAACGCTCCGGTCATCAGGGTTTTTGCAACTGTGTACTTTAAGGCGAGTGACCTGGGGTTTCAGTCTGTCTCACTGCGAACTGTTTATGCGCGCAGTCTAAATCAACAAAAGAGGATGCAGTACTGCTTTCGTTAGCCAGAGGACCAATGAATCAAAAAACCAAAATGTGCCCGCAGCTTCCGGCTGTTGCGCAATTCCTGGAAAAAGTTCGAATACAAACCAGTGTACTAAAAGCATTGTTTTGAGCCGATTTCTTCGAAACTTGCATGACAAATGCAGATATACATGAGCCTAATTGTGAACCATAACCAGCCTAGCAGCACCGCTTTAAGCTTTTTAAATTCAGTTTTAAATTTTAAAAAAAATGCCGGAATGCTTGTTTTTGTTCACAATCGCCCTCATGTACAGTATATATACATGCAAGTTTCGAGAGAATCGGTTGAAAACGAGACTTTTGGTACACCGGTTTGTGACTAAACTTCTTCCAGGTATTGCGCAACAGCCGGATGCGCAACGCAGTTTTCGTTTTTGCATTCATGTATGTTGTTCCTTTGACTACCGAAAGCTTTCCACATCCCCCTTTATCGATTCAGAGTGTGCGCACAGAAAATTCGCAGTGAGACATACTGAAACTACAGTTCGCTCGCCCTAAGATGATTGTGAACGCTGTCTGATCACGCTAGCTGAATGCATAGGTTCTATAACACTCGCAGGCGGTGTGGGTTCGATTCTTTGGCGCTTCGGTTCAGATTTGTCCTCACGATTGGACGCCCCTGCCGTCCGCTTTTGATCATCCCAACGCTTTGTGCCTGGTCCTGTTTTACCACCGCCTGGTTCTGCCGGCTGAATGGCTCGCAAAACTCCGATTTCACGATTTCTTGAAGTTGCACCGAATTTGTTCAATTCGATCAGATGTTGCAGTGGATCGGGGTAAGGAATAAATCCGAAAAGAATCTTGTAAGCGTCACCTCTTTTGATATCATCGCTCAGGATGTCCATACTTGGTTGTGGTAAAGGTGCTCCACGTAGTGCTTCAAATTCCCCTCTGCCGACAAGCAGCTCAGCAATATCGCGCATTTCATTTTGATTCCGGTCCTGTAAAGTGATGATGATGCTTTCTAAGGTCACCATCCTTCGGTCGGCTGTTGGAAAAGTTTTCTTTGTAGCGGAATTCACCGTTTCTAATAGAATATTCTGTGGTAGGACGTTCTCCATACCGGCAGGTTTTCTGGCTGCGCGGATAGCACAATTACAAAGGTCTGACTTTTGGTACGTGACGAACCACTTATAAAAACCCGGAAGTTTCCTTTCCCAGGTGTCCACAAGTTTGCGAAGCTGCTCGTCGAAATCCTTTACTGTGTCGCAGTCGATCAGTCCAGCGTATCTGTCATTTCCTAACTCTGATCCGTAGATGTCATGAAGCGTCTCGGCGATATGGCGTTCGTTTTGATATCCTCGGTATGTTTTTTCTAGGTGCATGCGGGTACACTTTCGGCTATGATCAGCACACAGTAAAAATGTACTGTTCGGGAGTAAATACCTGGAAAAAAGAGTTATCATCAGTTTCAGGGACAGAAGTGCACTGGCTGCAAGTATTGAACTGTGAAACATGCTGCTTGAATTATGCGTTGTTGTCTACTCGTTATGTAACTTGGAATACTGAGTCTGGTTATTATGTATATCTAGGGTGTTAATACGGTGTAATACCGGTACATGTAAAAGAAACACCTTCTACTGCGTCTCAGGGTTTTGTGCGGTGTTCATCCAAAAGCGATTCGTAATAATACTACGGAGTTGCCCGGCTGAGACTGCGCCTGCATACGCGCGTGTCTTTTGTTCAAAACTGGTATAATGCGGAGCAGTGTGGATGGGGACGCAGAGGTAGCAAACAGGAAACGACCTACATACACGAGCTTTTCTCTTGTAACTGGTGTACCTTTCCGTAACTGCGCTAGTGAGCTATCGTTGCATATGAAGATTAAAATGCTATATTTTCCTCGGCTTATTCGCGCCTCAGAATGGGCTCGCTCGGATCGCTTATGTCATGTTTTTGCGCAAGGTCGGATCGCTCGGCTTAGCTCGAAGTTGTACAGTGTAAAGCCGGATATTTAAGGAGCTGTTTTACTTGTACTGCTGAAACTCGCTGAATTTTTTCGGAGTCCAGTACGGAAGCGCTTTCACTGCTAATTTCAACTGCAGAATAGGTAAAAAGCGAGATAACCCGACAGTTTTATGAAGAAAAGCACGTTTCATTGTCCTGCTGCAAAGTAACTCGCTAGTGGGTTGATGTCCGGCTCGCTCGAACCCGCTCGCGCATTCAAAAACTCTCGCTCAGCTCGGCTCGCAGAATCGGTGATGACCTCCCTTCAGCTCGTTCGACTCGCAATGAGTTAGTAGGGCTTCCAAAATTATAGACAGAAAAACTTTTCTTGAATCAAAAAAATCAAATCAAAATTCATATTCATTCCGATACCAGGCGTTGGTGGGATAACGGGGAAAATTCGTTTCCAGTTAAGTGTACTCGTTGATCTTTATTGTATGTCTGGTACGACTCAGTAGGAGGCGTCGACTTAGTTCTAGTTGACCTTATTAACCAATCAAACGGAAACCAAGCACCGCAATTTACAAACGGTATTACAGAAACTCACCGTAGAGCTTGTCTTATGCCTGGTTCGTTATCCGTGACGACAACTGGCGTCCAAGACCAGGGATCGTTTTTCGTGTCCTTGGGACTATGTTGCTGACAGAAATGTTGGACGGCTGCTGTTAACAACTGCACGGCTTGGACATATTCAGCCTGGCTCTTACCAGTCATCAATAGCGTTGGACCCGCAATCACAGCTGCCGCCGGATTACAGCTGGAATTTCCAGCTGTGCATGCAGTGGACAGTCGGCTACAACGGTGTTTGATGTACGGGTGCTTAAAAGAAGTCGTTATCATGTGAAACGTGTTGGTTTCGAAGGTCCCGTTGATGTAGAGGTTGCTGTAGGAAGCAAGTTCAGTTTGCTGTCCAGGCAGCACAAATTTTCGTATCATAGCCAGATGATAATCGGATTGCACGGAAACCACATAGGTGTTTCCATCCTCGCTAGCCCCATCGATCTTAGTGGATGTAAACGATACACCCTCGCGCAAGAACAAAGTAGTCAACGTATCGGAGTCTTTTGTCTTTCTGACGGCGCATGTTTCCTCCTCCGTCTGTCTGGATAATGTGGGACACGAAAGAACGCAGTAGCTGTTGTCCTGGGAAACTGTTTGCGCCAAAGATTCTTTCGAACCCGGTTTGGTGTTCTCTGCTTCAACTTTCTTTCGGATAGTGAGACCAAGTGATGTGTATTCCTTTCGTAACTTTCCGTCAGAGTTAGCGCGTCGCTCGGTGGAATCCGTCAGCTCCGTGGTACTAATGTCTAGCAGAGAATCCTTGGTTTCATTGGAAGTACTGGGATACGATCGTTCTTCGTGAAGGATGTGAATTTCAGGCTTGACATATCGTACTCTCGACGCAGCACTCTTCGAGGCAGGTTTCTTTCTTCCCAAGTCACTGTTGATTAAAAAAACGGTTGTGTAATACTTTTATATATCTGAAATAAATCACACTAAACTGTCATTAATATCAGCTTGAATCACGTCACTGGAAGAAGCGATCAAATAGCTTATATCAGAATTGTGTATCGCTTTGGTGCTTCAGTGCCAAGCACAAAAAGAGATATTTATGTACATAATCGTTTCCGTTGCACTGTGCTACTCTCGAAAGCGAGAGATAGTCCTGCACTGGAATTAACATAGGTCACTCCTTTAGATCGAGAACAGAAATCTGCGTGCTTGGCCTTAGTTGAAAACGTTTTCAGAGCATTTGGAAATATGAATACTTTGATCTGAGATTATTTCAGTTGACACCTGTGACCAAACCCACATAATAATGATGCTTAGCTTGCAAATTAAATACAGATACTCGTCGCCAGGGCATCTGGTTTTGGGGTTTATTCTGGTTTTCGGGAAAGAAGCATTCTCGTTTACAACGGGAGTGCTTCCCATGTGTGCTCACATCGAGACTGACGTTTGACACTTTCTTGTACTTCTTGATACACCATATTAAAGATACACCATATTGGTTTGTTGTCAGTGAGGCTGCCAATGAACAAAAAAGACGCACACTAATCGATAGCAGCGGGACACCAGAGACTTGCATATGCTAGCACGCAGCGCATCCCGTCATACCTTCTCATACATCTTATGTTATTCCGGCCAAATCGATTTCGATCGATTTGGCCGATTGAGGTGTAGGGATCGAACTCGCGTCTGCGTGCATGACCACAATAATAACCTTGATTTAGCATACTGCAAAAAGGTGGAAGATTAGACCAAGGACCTGTGTCGGTCCCAGCATAACTGCGGTTCTACCAATACGTTTGCAAGTTTTCTTTAACAAAGGAAAAAAAACTGATGTTTCCTTACTGGTTAGCTGCAACACCAGACATCTGTCTGTTGTTTTTCCGGGTAGACAGTGTACTGTCCTCAGCTTTCTTCCGTTTCTCCTTTTTCTTTTGACGCTTTCTGTATGCACGATGGATAATAGGGATTAATAAACCGAGACCAAAAAGACCAATTCCCATTCCAATCGTAATTCCACGGTCGATCTTTGTGTCCTTCGCGTTCTCAGCTTGATAGTACTCAACTTTCTTTGTAAGACGCCGAACCAGTTTCCTTAGCATCTTAACTTCCCCTCGGCAGGAATAGCGCGCCCGTGGTGCTTCTAAATAAAACAGTACGGTTAGTAAGCTTTTCAACCAGAGTGGCTCTTGGCATAAGTTCGCATGGATACAAGAATGGCTGCTGTAACTCATACCGGAAAACGCTGCGAGAAGGAAAAAGGTCAGTAGAACAAGTATAAAACTCCCGTTTGTCAACATGATTGCAATCGCTGCTACTTCGATAGACGAAGAGGAATTAAATCACACAATCTACTTATGAACTGAAGTCCCGATTCCCGAAATCAACACGATTGCACCCGCCACGCCTGCTACAGTACGTACATGGCATGCTACACGTTGTACATAATGTACGCAAGCTGTCGTGATTCATTGATTGGTGCAAACCGGCTACAGCCATTTACATATGTACACCAATATATGTATGTGGTTCAATAAGTTCTATGGTCGGCATTGTGTGTTCAAGTTGCAATTCTCTTGCGAAGATAATATAACAATCTTTTACGAACTGTAACGTTTAGAGCAATTTCTACAAATCTACCAAACGCTCCCACAAGCGGTCCCACATTTCGGACTATACTTCCGCAGTATATTCTCGGCTTTAATCAGTTTGGACATCGGCGCACGCAGTACACCAAAATCCTGGCCAGCCTGATGGAGAGCGCCGACGTGATCGCATCGGAGGCAGTATCCTCTCATGAGTCCCGAGGTTGGTTTTCTGCCATGCCCGAAACAACTTGTGGAAACCTATTGTAAGTCTCTGATGTGACAATAGCGGTTGCCGCTCGTTCTGGAGCAGAGGTATGTAGGGGACATCGATGTGTCTGTAAGGCTGAAGTTGACGTTCTTAGTCATCGTGAGCTAGTCTGCAAACCCAGCAAAGGCCACCACCCAGGGCATTTCGGACTACACGCTCTGGTTCGCCGTACCCTGGTGTCACCCAATATATCAGCAGTCCGTATTGGTGTTAACCCATCGATTTGGACAGAGGAGTTGGAAAACGACCGAACTTAAACTAATGCCATGGAAATGAAGCAATTATATAAGACACTACATCGCTCATACATCGACAGGATGCGCCTAAGCGGAGATGCAGCTAACCAAAAGGAGCGAGAAAAGGCGGGGCGGTTCAACGCTCTGAATAATCGATATGCTGTGCTACAAGATAATCGTTTTTGAGACGATGGGAAGCTGGAGTTCGGGAACGAAGACGATTTTAAAAGATGTAAGAACGGAAGTCGGGGAAAAACGGAAATCCGTGGTCTGTGGAATTTCTTCGAGAACGGGGAATATAGGTGTCTTGGAAACAGTGGACACTTTGAATGAACTGGAAGGCGTGGTTTTGTATTTCAACATTTGAGGAGGAGTTGCCGTGCGTTTTTAGTTTTTATCATCCCTGTTTTTGTGCTGCTAGTATTTGGATCTGTAACTATATGCCGTGTTAGCAGCATCATCTTGTATGCACAAAGTATGAAAAATTTGTTCTCTGTTTATTACGGGAATACAGTAAACACTCAGCGGAATTGAACAATCTTGGCGCGTGTTTGTACATTTATTTCCACAACGTCTGACTCGAGCCTGAGAAAAACCTTGCAGGATAAAACGACCGACAGCCTCAACTTTCACAAACAGTGGCTATCAGATATTCTAAAAGGCGAACAATAAACACAAAATTACGGTTAACTGCAGACACAAAAACACAATAAACACAAAAACGCAGTAAACACAAAACTACTGCAGACGGAAGCAGAGGCGATTTGAGCCACCTGGGAATTTGAATAACTCTCGAACCGTTCCTCCTTCATTTTGTAGTCACGAAAGTGTGTGTGATATTCATTTAGAATGACTATGGATGTTTCTTTGGTTCTTAACGGCAGCGTTTCGTTTCGATCAGAAGGTTGCTTGTGTTTCTGGTTTGCATTACAGATAGCATGCATGATCCACTGCCATCCAAATACTGCACGTGCAGGCAAGCCATGACTGGGCTCAGTGGGCTGTTATCTCATAACGTACAAGAAAATTCACCATGTGTTTCTGTTGTTCTGCGCAGTACTCATCACATAGAAGCGAACCAAAGGTGTGTATGTTACACCAGTATCGATCTCTACTATAGCCCGCAGTCTTCGGTCGATCGCAACCTGAGAAGAGTGCACTCACACTGGTTTAATTAATAAGTCTGACGATACATGCAGACACCATGGAAAAAGTGTGGAAAGGATGAATGGACGGCAGACGTATCCATGCTGTATATGTAATACCGCTCTTCCCGTTATAATATATGTTTCCACACCGCCGCACAGTTATATCTGTATGACAGCGGTATCCGCCAGTTTGCCCACGAACCAGAAAACGTTAACGTTGATGATTGGTCAATCCATGTGTGCGCACCGGTTAACGCAGGAAACGGGAAAGCGCGTCGCGCTAATACAATCAGCAGTCAATGTACTTACTTGCTAGCCATCGGATCTCTGAAAGCCGTGGGGCCGACGTCGCGGGGACAAAATTGCAACCCGGTTGTTGGATCATGCAGCGGATCGATCCGCGATGTTGTCGGCGTTTCCAGGGGAATGTGAAATTAAAAAGCGCATACCAAACAGTACCGCGTCAGTTCCATAAGTGGCAACATTTATTTTTAATGCCATTTCGCGATCTGAGTATTCTGATCAACTATAACGCAGGGCGGGCTGGCAGCTATAGCAGGTGTCGGCACTCGTTTAATATCTGCTGTTACGTCTTGGAATGCAACTGGAGGCGGAGTTTCTTCAACAGGAGAAGACACCAAAACTTTCCAAAAGTTCGGAAATATCTGACATAAAACAAGCCTTACTTAATTAAATCACGGCTTTGTTTGCGTCCAGAGAAACCAATGAGCACCTGTACCTGTAACCGATTCGGAAGACTGCACTTTGTAGCACACCGAAAGTGTTCTGGATCAGCACTCTAGACAGCTGTGGCTTAAGGTTCATCGAACCAGTTTAGCGAGCGATAATATGTAAAGGTTGGGAAAAGGAACGCAAGTTGCCTTAACGGATACAACGGCGCAAGACGTTTACGAGGACCTGATGTCGTATTTGCAGAATGAAGAAGAAAACAGTGCTGTAATGCAGCTGTATAAATACAACGATAATAGTGTTACCGCCAGCTGTAGACGTAGTAAAAGATAGATTTACGTTTCAGATGTTTTGGAAAGATCATCTGCAAGGGCTTCGCAATTTTACAAAATCTACAGTTGGTTTAACATTTTCATGCTTCAAGTAGAAATTTTTTTTTATCATATCATGTCCAAAATAAGCTGTTAACTTTGTTCGTATGTCTACCTGTACCTGAAGGCTCGAGGCAAACGGCTCCATAACTGCCCAGTCAAACGACGTTAACTCGGGCACGAAACCTTAATCCAGCGTTGTTAAAACCGACTTTAATCCGACATTCAGTTCAGCAAAAGTTCCTGGGTCAATGAAACTCAACTTGGTTCTCGCAATGGTCAATTTTGTTAGTTTCGCAAAGCCCACAAAGACTCCTGGGGTCACCGTCATTAATCTGCCACACACAATCTCCATTACAACAAGTGTGTTCTTAACATTATCCAGCCATGGGCTAAGCTTTTTAGCGCGCTGGTCGTCGAAATCGAAATTGATGAAGCTAATGAACTGCAGATTGGTTCCTTCTGAGAAACGCGTAGTGTCATCGCTAATATACGAGTAAAATGACGCTTCGGCTTCGCAGTCAGGACTGCGGAAATCTTCCCATCCTTGGTCCGGAATGCCAAGAGAAAAGTAAGTTAGACTAGCTGAGAGATGCGATGCGGGAAAGACAGATCGATTATTTAATGGTAACTTACTGAAGCATTCGCAACCAAATCGGTAGTTCACGATATATGGGGTGAGGGCGCCGCATGAGCAGTTGGGAATGACGAACTCGGTTCTTCCAAAGCTGTGTAGGACACTAACCGTCACACCAAGAAATGCTAGCTGTGCTAGCATAGTTTTCTGATCAGACGGACACGATACAGTGTGCTTAGTAATTACTATAACACAAACTTTCGATCGAATGACAGGTCCGTTACAAACCCCCACTGCAGTTATGTTGTGTTTCGAAATTTGGTAATCCGGTTCCTACTTAACAGGAAGCCTAGCGGGCATGTTCTAAGTTCGGCAAAGTAAATGTGCCGATGATAAGGCAGATCTTTACGAAGAATTATTTTAATTGCCATCGTTTCGAGGAATGTGCATTCTTTACCATTTAGTCATAGCTGACAGGCAGCACATCTGAACCGCTCGCCAATTCACTACCGTTACGTCGCTGCGTTCGCAGCAAGGAGTGTAATGCATTTAACCGTTCTAAGGAGTGATGAAAGATTTTGCCATTCCTGTTTTGATTGTTTCCCTAATGTGTACCGGTGTCTGATGGGAAACAGTAAAATACTATAACTGGGTCGTACAAATAAGCCGGCAAACCGCAGCCGGCCGTCTTTACTTATCAAAAATTTACAGGAAGTTCGCCACAAGTTCAAGGATTAATCTAAGTTTAAACATCGGCTTTCGTTTATTCATAACGGCTGTAGCAGCGAACTGAGTAGATCGGTCGCCAGAATCATCAGCAGGACAACGTAGGTTACAAATGTGTGGATTTCTCTGCTTTGAAGTGTGCTTGAATTTCCAGAAGATTTTTCCGGCCGAACGTTAGTGCATAACATGGCGCTAGGATCCTCGTCTTCATCACCTGCAAGAAAACCCCAGATTCACGAATGCTGGGTTGCACGAAAGGAGAAACAGTTGAGTAGTAGCTCAAAGCAAAGCCTCCATATTCCTAGACACTTACAGCGGCCGTAGAGGGATATGTTGACGATCTTCAAGAGCTTCTCGCCGGTAATGTACGTATTGTACTTGTCTGTACAGAAAGGTGACTGGCTGACATTTGGAAAAGCAGTTTCATTTAAATATTCTTCCTTCTCCTTGTTTCCGCAGCTCACGGAGATCCATGCGCCGGTCTGATGGGCAAAACGCAGCAATGGCAACAAAGAACAACACCGGCATAGACTGTCTAACGGGCAAAATGGGTTGCTGTCCAAGGTCACCCCCAAACCCGAGGTTGTAGGCCAAGTTTTCAAGACCGCTTCCGAAATGGTCTGAAGATAACTGTTGGACAGGATGATTCGGGTCAGCTTCGGGAATGGGACCAGGGATGCCTGCATGTTATCCAACCAAGTATATCTCATCGAAAATGACTGCAAAACAATTCAACATGGATGAGAACAAAACGTTCAAGATGGTAGGTTATAGAAGCACGTTTTCGTCGATAAAATACGAGATGTACAGTGCCGTTATCCGTTCCTTATCCTGCTCGCGGTAACGTTCATGCAATTTTCACTATGTGCTAACAGGGACAAACTATTCATTTGATGTTTATGGACTTATAGTGTAGGCATCGTTCCTGAGCTGTACATAGATAAACTACCTGGAGACTGGAAGCAAACGGCTCCATAACGGCCCAATTAAACCATGCTATAGTATTGTAGCTTAGATTCAGCTCAGTCAAAACCGATTCCGTGTGCAGTTCGGCAAACGCCCCAGATTCAATCCCTTCCAAATACGTTCCCGTAATGGTCAGCTTCTGTAGCTTGGTAAATCCCACAAACACCCCAGCAGTCAACGTTTTCAGCTTTCCACAGACAATTTCCATTTCTTTTAGTGTCCCCTTGACATTCTCCAGCCAAGGACTGATTCGTTTGGCGCGGCCCTGGTTGAAGTCGAAGTTGCTGAAACTAATGTACTGTAGACTGGTTCCTTCCCATAGACGCATGGTATCGCTGCTGAGATACGAATAAGAGCTGTTGCTGGCTTGGCAGTACGGAGATTGAAACTCTTCCCATGATTGATCTGGAACGCCGAGGAAGAGGGAGGTAAGGTTTACTGGGAGGGACGATGCAGGGAACACGGACCGGTTTGTTAAGGGCTGTTTCCTAAAACAACGACAACCGAAGCGGTAATCATATCTTGTAGTCAGAGCACCACACGAGCAGTCGGCAATGCTGGTCTTTGCTGCTGTGGAACTGGTTGGCAAACTTAACATCACAGAAAATAAGGCTAGCTGCCTGAACATGCTTAATACCGTAGGTTATCCTATGTAACGGATGAATACAGCGCTTGTAAACGATAATGCTGTTGTATGCGAAATTTCGCAGTCCGATTCACACTGTGCATACTTGTACCGTATCTAGGTATTCAGAAGTCTGCTGTCCGTTTCCTGTTCGTCCGGAAGCCCAGCGGGCACCGTTTGGTTCGGCAAAAATGATTCACGTGCACAGCTGAAATGGTAGATTTGCTAGTAAAGCTCCTCTTTTATTACGTTTTCGACGAATGTGCACTGCGCATTTCCCCTTCAGCAATTCTGACAGGAAACGAGACTTCAGCGTTCGTCAGCCTGCTGGTGATGATCGGTATGGAACGGTTGACTACGAACTGACCGAAATGTACCGAAACTGGCCGCGGATGGAGTACATTCAAATTCAGCGAGTACGTAAACATCATCAAAACATTATGGTGATCACATGCAGCCATTGATTGATTTTCCCTGCGCTCAACTATCGATTCTCGTCGTCAAGAAAATGCACTGCCGGTCCACTAGTAACAAGAAAAACTTTACTCCCTCGTTCCCCGGCAATGACTTTTTCCAAACTCCCTTATCTGACAGGGTTGCAACAACCTTTAAGCAGACTTTTCCGTATATCAGGCATTGTGCACACGATTAACACTGGATCCAGAATGCCTAGAAGACTGTACAGAGTCGCAAGCAAGGAATCCAAGAGAAAATCATGGTCAGTCCGATCCGCTCAGATAACTTCCACTGTGTAGTAAATTTGGTACGGTAGCCAACAGATGACAACCGACACCGTCAATACTATAAGCATGCGCAGACCGCTCCCATGTCTTTGATGATTCCGCTTACTATCCTTCCTGAGAATAATCAGTGTAGATCCCACCACAAAGACAACTGGAAAACAATAGCAAGTGATTTGTACCACCATGATCCAAGATCTTAACTTCTCGGAGTCTAGGTGACAATCACTGATGTAACCGAAGTTGGAAGAGTAATGGACAGTACCCAATACAAATCCCGGAAGCAAAAAGACGTGGCTGTACAGTATCCCAGCAACGATCATCGCCAATGCGGTACGTTTTGTGTAATTTCGATAAGAAATCGGAAAGTAGATGGCCCAGATACGGTTGACTGATATCAAAACGTGCATAATCATTGGAATGTCGATGAGCACCCAGCTGCTGTATAAGCAGAATGTACACGTGTAGTACCCGATAGGAAATATCTCGGGCTTGAAATATGTTAAGGAGTCCACATAGCTGCTAACGCAAAACGATGCGTTAGACACCAGTAGGGCCGTAATGAGTAGATAAAACGGTGAGCGCAAAGATTTATTTCGCGAAAGTGTTAGTGTAACGCCGACATTGCAGAAAAATCCGACAATGTCGATGATTGTTACGACTGCAAAGAAGGCGACATTCAGATAGGTTTCTTCGGGAACTGATGACACATTTGTGACGTTCATTATATTTATTAAAAAAGTATATTAACCACTGTTAGTAATACTCGACGTCCTTGGGTTCCGTACTGGAGGTTTAATCTCTGGTCGATACTGCATACATATTTTGTACACTGAAGGATAACAGCCCACCCGCAGAATGTGTGCGTGCTGCATGCTAATGGCTGCATCCGGGTTTTCAGTATCGTCCTGGGGGAATCACCGATATGATGTCGGCGATATCCGATTTCAGTCGTATTGAACCACAGTATGTCGGTACCATAATTGCCAACCTGTACCAACGCATCTCAGTCTTTACCGGCCTTGGATCCACAGTTTTCCCCAAGAATGCCTGCTATGGAAAATCCTGGAAGTGCTACATATTCGGCCAGAAACAGGAGGCGAATCAGCCATGCTTTCCTGAACGACCGCAGATGACCGTTGGTTGTGGAAGCGCCTGGCGCTTCGGACTATGCATTCCTTCGAATTCTTTCAATTTATTAGCAAACAAATTCAGGACGAACGACACAAGTCCACTGCCTTTTAATACTATATGCACCCTCTTACTTGTTAGTCTGGCCGCTGTTAAAGGTAATGCAGCGTGTGTTTTGGGTACAATGTCCGTGCATACTACGCTCGAGTTTGGTTGTTCCACAATGCTTTCTTTCTGTGGTGCGTCATGAGCTGGTTGGTATGCCTGATGCGGATGTTGCCCATAGTAAAACTTCCGTTACATATAGGCAGTTTACGACAGCCTGGTAATATTGACTCTGGCTACAGTTAAGTTTTAATTACTGTAGTGATAACTATTTATTCGATAC
>JAQGAU010000536.1:0-26552 GCA_034698045.1 Paramacrobiotus richtersi
TTCAGATATGCCACGGACAAACCGGACATTCCGTTCTCGGGTACTCCTCGCTCATCGGAAATTGCCTTTTGTGGTCGCCAGTGGAAGATTCTGGACGAGTCCAATGGTGACAGCTGCAAGGCCACTATGGGCAATGTCTTCCTGGATGAGCACGGACATCTGCATCTTCGTATTTTTCAGCGCGATGGCGTTTGGAAAGCAGCCGGAGTAAAGCTACTTGACGCTGTCGGTTATGGTCGTTACGAGTTCCACATTGAGCGCTTGGACCGGTTGGACCCTGATGTTAGCTTCACGTTGTGCAGTAAAGTTGTGAATGGGCCAGTTGTTGGTATATCTTTTTTCAAAGTACCTGACGGGGTTGGCCAGGAGCTGGAGGGCTACAATGGCGTCCGTTTTTACTGGGTTAGTCCCCAGAATTACCAGATTATTATTATGTCGGTCTCTTCGGATCGCCTCATCGAGGGGGACACGCGCACAACACATTCCTTCCACCGGAGACCAGACAGCGTCTCGTTTAGTTCCCAGCGCGGTTACCAGCGTAACAATACTGACGAGGAACTGTGCAGCTGGTTGTATGACTCCGAACCGAAGATCCCCGAGATAGCGCATCCGCTTTTAATATTCTTTGAAGCAGATCCTGTGGGCAACTCACCGTATGGCGGAAAAGAAATGGAAATTGTGGTGCACTCTTTCCAATTTTATCCTGATGAATAATACGCTGAAACGTCGATACTTCTTCGCATTTGTGCCTTATTCATGCTTGGAAGTGATGCTCATTAGTTTCGATTATTACTGAGAGAATCTGGTTGTAGGATTGGTTGCTAACATGTGGTGACGGCTGCATAAACACTTTTTTGCCTGTTGGCTCCTTCTTTTGTAGACTTGTGGGAAATGCCCAAATGGAATAGGCTTTTTTGCTTGGTTTTTTATTTCCTGGTGATGTGATTGCATGGTTACCGGTTGAAAAGTTTTATCTTCTAACAGAGTTGGATTATATATATTTTTTAAACTGCGAGTTGCAGCATTTCTTTTCTGGCTGATGTGTTGGTGAAACGATAAAATCAGATTGTGTGTTGCATGGAAAAATTACTCCTATAAGCCAGAGGATAATGAAAAAACATTAATTTTGATGATATGCGGGCGTCAAAACCACAAAATTAATAATTGGTGCTGCAAACGGTCTGCGAAATCTACTGTATGTACCGGAAATTTTCGAAACACCCGTTTAAGTAATCAATCAAATCCGATCGTCAAAATAAAAACGCCCATGATACGCACTTCCGGTCCTGGCTCGGCATAGTCAACTATGTAGTTACTTGATTATAAGCCGTATAACTAACTGCATGGGCCGTGCTGTTACCATCCGGAATGCTCGCGTTATCCCTCACTAAGCTCTCACAGGCCGTAAAGTCCACAACCCGGTCAATTCCGTTGTCCGTAGTGTCGATGACTTTTTTAATGGCTTCCAGCATGACTACTTCGGAGACCTTCTCTGCTTTAATATTCAGCAACTGCCCCGATCTATAAACACCGAGGCTGTGCAGTTTGGAAAAGGTTCTGATATCTAGAAAATCATTATGTTATACTACTTCCAGTGCGAATCCGATTTAAAATATAATATGTGGACGATCACGGTACGTTATCGGTAAATTTATATGTGTTGTTGGGAATGTTTAAATCGTGAGCGACAAATTAATACAGTCTATTAAGTATTGTGTACTATATATATTACCGATACTTACCGAAGTATTGGAGTTCAACGACGGGAATTCTTTAGAAAACTCCACAACTTTAATAATATCACCAACGCGATAGCGGTAAAGTCGGGATGGAGTGGTCAGTACGCTTGATTTTCGTCTGACCTTTCATGCAGGATATATAATCACGAAGCAAAAATTTCCTCAAAACTTTTTTCCAGCATACATATATCCGGCCAGCAACATGAGGATTATTGGCTGCAACCGAAAACTGCTGCGGCTTTAGTCTGCGTTTCGTATGTAGCGATACCATCGCACATTGCTACTCTTCCCAATAATGAACCTAGTTTTTTATGTTGCAATATTTAGGTTTAATTAATTTCTGCTATTTAAAGTTTGTTACTTAAGATGTGTTTGCATGTTCATATAAATTAGATGAAATATCTGAATGCGAAGAAAAAAGTGTTTGGTTGATTTGAAAAGAGATCGTATGAGTCTGCAGTACAGTGTAAACTGACACTGGTGACTTACGTGGAAGGAATTAGTGCTATTATACTTCGAATTCCACGATCTACGGATTCTACCACAGTGCTTCGTGGTTCGTGTGGTGTTAATTTTTCAAGCTTACAAACATGTCAGTCAGTTCAGAGTGATGGTGAGTAATTCTTTAAGTGTTTTAATTTTCACGCAGCTATGTCGTGTCTGTGAAACATTCCTTAGAACACGTATCCATGTCAATTAAATTTGTAAAACTTGATTCAATGGTCTTTACGCTAAAATCTCCCGCCAGAATTTAACTTTTACATCTAACTGTAATTTTTTTCATTTTTACATCATTGACTCCGAGAATGATAGATCCCAGTTTCGCTGTTTCCGGATCCTGTTAGGCTGATGGGATCGAATGTTGCGAATGTCCTGAAGATTCCGGAGAATATTATTTGCAATTGTAAACGGTTATCTGTAAACGCGCCGACTACATTGACGACAGTTTGAATGCGCATCCTATGCAACTGTTATTTCCAGTTAGTGAGCGTCGTTTAATAAGCTACTGTCAGCCGTTATCGCAGTTTTGTAAATTCTGCTGTTATATACCGGTGCGCTGCGGACTGAAGCATCACTGGACCGCGAATGCCGAGACAATTACAATTACAATTTGACCATAATGGTCTCCGATTCAACCGGACAAGTAAGAGCGTTATTCGGAAACACTGTAATTTGTGATGGCTTTATGTGGGAACGATGTATTCGCCTTTCTCGCGATGATGTTATCGACATTGCGCGCCTGATCGCAAGCGCAACAAAAAATAACAAAATAACAACTAAGAAATAACAACTACCATGCAGTGCCGTTGTGTCGGTAATTTGCTTTTCGAATATCAAAACAGATAGTGTTGAATAAGATGTATGTAAGATAGTTTCCGGAGAATCTGATAAATGACTGTTTGCAATAAGCATCGTTGAAATCTCGAACGCGAACCGTTTTGGGCCACTGTTCTACGATATCAGTCGGAAGCTGTCACACACTTCTTAAATTGCTAGGCAATCCGAAACAACATTTTATCGCTTATTTTAGGCGTTCGACCGAGATTCGGCATAAATATTAATACAATTCCATCTTTTAAACTGGATTCCCAACAGTAAAAACAGTAGTTTTCGTAATGCGAAACAATGCACAACACGTCATGATGGCGAAGAACATATTTTACGCTGGTCGAGTACCGAGTTCGTAAATACTTTATGACCTATCAGATAGGTCCTATCTGTCGCCGAAGAAAAGGAAAAAACAGCGACAGCTGTACGTCAGCAAGCCGGTCAATATACCTGTTGCGTATTAACGCATATCGGTCGCATTATTGTCCGGAAGACCGGAAATACTACAGTTGAGTAAACAGTCCGTAACCTGTTGTACGGAAATATCGCACTAGAGTTTAACTTCGAAAATAGCATAGAAAGCTGCATTACTTCTAGTTTCTACGTGGAAACGGACTGATTACGATCTGGTCACAAGGGGGAAAGTAGATTATCAGGAACCGGAGCAGTTTAACGCTGGCTACGCGTAAGAGAATCATATAAAATTAAGGTGATGGCTCCTCATACGACCTTTACTACCATTTGGCTAGTCATACTACCTTTCCCGCTACCTTTAGGCTTTTCATACTACCTTTTCTGTACTACCAGATGCTGCTCATACTACCATTTCGAAAAACTTAGCAACGGGATTTTGTTCCGTAGTAAAGGATCAACATGCACTGTTTACATATTGTATCAATCAACAACAAGAAATCATGTATGAAAGCAGAATAACCCGAAACCAAATGTTTTTCTACCATGGGCAGTCCTTCGACAGTTTCAACCAAATCAAGATCTGGAAATGTTCTGAAACCCGATCAAAGTCTAAAACGGTCAGCGTAGTAAAAGAGCACGGTGTGGACTGCGGTCCATTTGCATAGGCTTTCGCCTACGAACTGGTATCGGCGAAAGATCCACCGGAAGCGTCCTTGAGTGAAAATGCTCTGCGCACCTGGATCCTGGATATAGCTTAAAAGATAAGACAGTCTGGCCAGAACTTAAAGAGAAGACCATGAAAACGGGCAACGAGAATCGAAAAGGACTTACATTTTATAACCGAAAACGAGATTTTAGCTTTTAGAAACTATAGAACAGCTGTGCACCGGTTAACTGATGTGTTGCATAATGGCGTTCCTATAATAACAATTACATAAAAATTCTCTGGAATGGTTTTCATATGATAGTATAAAAAGTCAATGGTAGTGTCGAAAAGGTTGTCTGAGGAGCGGTAAGCTAGTGTAAACTAGCTAGGTAGTATAAGGAGCAACGCTCGTATGAGGAGCCATCATCTAAAATTAATTGCGAAAGAAAGAGTAATTAATTACTATACTATTTATACTATATTATATACTAATTAAATATTAGTTTCCGTCTGCTGGTGACAACAGCATTATATTTCGTAAGTCAGCACAAGTCACAACTGCACAGGCAGTACATTAAGTGTCGACGCAGCGTAGTACAGTGGCTTTCAGGAAATTCTCGAGCGTTACTTTAACGCTTTCACTCACCCTTCTACGTAAACAATCACGAACCGAAGTTTCGCAAATTTTTCGGCTGAGCAGCGTCATGTTGGCCTCCATTGTGGATCTGATTTGGTCCAAGTCTGTAAAACCGCCAAAAGTATTAAAACTTTCAAAACCATGCAGACCATCCACGTGGCCCGATATCGGTCCAACAAGTATTAAAAACTGATTGTGAGTACCGTTTTGGTACTGGCAGTAACTTGCTGTTTAAGTATAAAACAATTTTAGAAAAACATTCCGAATTTATCTCCTATTATCTGCATTCTCGGTATTTTACAGGTGTAATTTGTAAGAGTGAAGAACTGGGGTTTTGTGGCATTGCTCTACGATATCAGCCGTATTCTGTCACGCTTCTTTAATCACTATACGACCAGAACCAACCATGTCTTCTACTAACGTCCCGGTCCGACAGGCATTATTTTTCTACGAGGTTTTAACGTGAAAATTATGGGAAATCACAAAGTTTTCCTTGAAATACTCCTTAATTAAAACATGCAGCCACACGACGTGGATAGGACCATTAAAATAGTCGTCTTTGTTTACGGGGTAAAAGTAGATTTCACGTGCTACAGTAATAATAATTACAACTTAATTTAATTTAATTTAAACAAAATTTAATGTACGAGTTAATTATGATATGATTTTCATATTTACGCTTAATCTTCTGGTAAAATATTCAATACTTCGGATAAGTCTTATAAGTTATAATTATGGCATTACATGTATTGGCAAATTTTCCTTAATCTTGACTGATAACAATTTTAACAATATTCACACGCATACGGGAAGTGAAGTTGCTCCGTCAAAAGCATGCTGTAGTAAAAGTGATGTGTTATCAGCACAGTTCACAATCAGTTCATGAAGCAGTAAATACGTGTCGATGAACGTAGTAAAGTGGCGTTTGTACGCCATTCGGTCCTTTAACGTATTATCTAATACAACCACGAGCGGACATTGGAAATTTTTGAATGATATTTTTGCCAAGCGCAAGACAATGATAGAACGGTAACAAAATAACGAGTCTAAAACCCTGCCAAAACCGACGTGTTAAATTTGCACTTTCGTATCCTAATAACGCGGTAGCAGAATTTCACATTTGGAACGATTTATCAGCATTCTTCCGAATGGAACCATCTGGTAAGCTGATTGTTTCCAACTCCATACAGTCGTTAAGAAGACAAGTTTTACCGGAAGTTACGCGTATGACATGTTTATACAAACTATAGTAAAATATCTGGATGCGATCAAAAAACTGTTTGATTGATTTGAACATAGATCTTATAATACTGCACACTACAAACTGACTCTCTGGTTGACCAAAAGATTTATTTTTGTGCCATTATACTACGAATCCCTACGATCTACTACATTGCTTCGCTTCTTCAAGCATACACCAACATGCCACTTCAGTGATGATGACATTGTATTTGTGTGATCGTTTTTTTGAAATGTTTTAAAATATGGCCCTTAAGGCATGCACATGTCAATTATCTAATTAGATTTGCAAAACTTATTCCAATTCTTTGCGCTGTACTATACAGCCAGAACTGAAACTATTACAAATTTCTCCATTTTGAAACCATTGACTCCGGCTGCTGTAGATCCCAGATTCGCTATTTTGTATTGGGCTGATTGAATCCTCCCAATGTCCTGCAGATTCCGGAGAATGTGTCACGCGGCTTTAGCCAGCTTCGATGCTTGAAGGTTGATCGGCAGGTTTTGTTGTCTGGAGTTACGTATCGATCGGCGAGTGGGGATCAATTATGTCAGTTCTCTATCCATCCTGAAAGGTATAAGTTAATGGTAGGCGTTTGATTCGTAACTTCTGGCACTTGGATCAGGCAGTCAGAAATCCAAAGCGCCGAATGCACAGCCAGAAACGCTTCTTCGAAATTATGCATCTACCGGCATTTCATTTGTGTTCGTTGTAATGTTGTACTGATTTGACTGACGATCGACAGTTCGGGCAGTTTGAAATGCGCATCTTCGGCAACTAATTCCAGTTACTGAGTGTCCAGTTACCAAGCGCTGTCAGCCAGTTATCGCAGCTTCAGAAATTCTTATGTTTATACCGAGCGATTTAGCGTCAACCGTCACTCAGGTCGTTTACTACGGCTGATATCGTAGAGCAGTGCCACAAACTGGGCCTTATGGCTTTTGCCTGTTCAAGTTATCCGGTCTTCTACAGTAGTTCTTTGGGAATCATCGCAGTTAGTTCTGATGCCTTCTAACACTACTTTATTTTCTTATTTGAAGAGCAAACTTCAGTTCAAACGGTACTGGCAGTTCTTAACACTTACTATCAGGCGCACAATGTCGATATTAGAGAGTTGGCTCTACTGCCGTTAACATGTTGGCAACCACGGGTAACAGATTGATTACTTCGGAAGCCTTTTTGTTGACCTCGAGGGCTTGGTTGTACATCGCCGAGGAACAAAACCAGAAAAGTGCGAACATCGTTATAAAAATTTATGGAGCCTTCGCAAACTTCGTCTTACTTGTCCGGTTGAATCGGGAACCATTACGGTCTCACTTGCAGCTGTCCCGGCAATCGCGGTCCAGTGCTGCTTCTGTTCGTATCACACCGTTGTACTGTGTACAACGTCAGAATTTAGAAAACTGCGATAACCGACTTCTCTAAAATACTCCCTGTAACTGGAACGTAGTTACAGACGAAGCTCAGCAATTACAACTGCCCAGTCTTCAGTTTACAGTCAAAAACAGTTCTTGGATATTATTCATTTCCTTTACGTTTGTAAACCTTCAGTTTGTGCTGCTGTGGTTGACGGCAGGTCGGGCAGTTTTCAGTGCGCATCTTCTGCAATTGTAACTACTTCCAGTTAGTGAGTGTCCTTCGGAAAAGTGCTGTCAGCCAGTTGTCGCAGTTACTGATGTTTTACAGCGGTGAGCTGCGAATGGAAGTATCACTGCATGAAAAAGTACAATTTGAGTATAATAGTTTCCGATTCAACCGGACAAGTAAGTAAGATCATAGTTCGTTCCGCTTACTGCAGTTCGTGAGGACTTTATGTTACAATGTTCGCACTGTTCTAGCTTTGTTCCTTGGGTGTATATGTGTATCCAAATCCAGGAGGTCAACGACAACGCTGCTGATTCTAGTAACATACCTACGTATACTACCGGTTGTTGCCAATGTCGGCTGTAATGAAGGCAGTATGTCTACAGTATTATGCGGCTCATAATCACGATCTTCTCATGGATAAAAAGTATTACGTTTTGGTGGTACCTTGCTGTCCAAGACATTTATTACAGAGAGCTTTTTTGCAGAGATTTACGAGTATGTGCTTGTATAAAGGCAGAGTTTATCATGATTTTCAAGGGAGCATTAGTCCAGCCGGCATATTGCATACCGTTCGAAAAACTTGAAATTATATGACTGGCATGATAATGTTGTTAGCTTACCCTGTGCAAAATAAACGCTACGGATGATACGGGCAATATGCACATGAGTATGCGTGGTAAATTGCTGTTGCTTCTCCATTTCTATGTATTAATGCCAGTTTTGTTGCTCTAAAATGATGAAGGGATGATATGAAAGATAGTACCTCTACACTATGCAGAAGGCATTGATCATGTGGCCATCAAATTATATTTTATCCAGAAACTCAAGTTTACGTTGGGAAACAAATGTCTTCACTATTGAGGAAAACTGTTGGCCGAATTATTTCCTACCATAAAATTGTTCAGGCGAATAAAACGACAAAAAAACACGCTGATCTTACCGTTGTTAATTAAAATCCGGTTGAGTTTATGTGTCGTCGAGTCCACAAAAGGATTAGCATCAGGATAATTCAACGGTTTCCCCATTCCGCTTAACTTGGTAAACCCTCCTTTGGCCATACTCTCCTGAATTACATCCTCGACTACGCGTTCAATAGCGTTCGCGGTCTTGAATTTTCTTGTTGCCTGAAACCAGAACATGTTAAAGAGTATATTCATGTACAACAAAGACGGAAAGGCGTAGTGTAATGGCTGTAAACCGAACTTAAACAACTCGTCCAGTTCAACAGTCCGGTAGAGTGCATTCTGAAAGTCTCTAACAACATTAACAAAAACTATTTTTCCTCCTCACCTTAACTTTGGTGTCGGTAGAATATGCGAATTACAATTTTTGAGATAAAGTATATCCAGAAAATGTTGTGCCTTTCCAAGAGCGACTTGGATTTCATTTTGTTGATTTGTGCTTTCGAGTACGAGGGTTGTCTAGTTTCTTTTCGTATGTATGATTCCATACATATTTTCAGTACAAATAATCAGTAAAAAAGGGCTCAAGAACGTACCATACGCAGCCACTCCAACGTCAGAACGTCTCCTTAAAATTGCGCTGTTTGTGACCGCATCATGTCTGAAAGCAGAGTTGAGCGCCACTATTCTCAGTATTCTACAAATAATCATTATAAATCATTGTAAATAAAGCTTAGCAGCACAGAATCCCGTTAGCGTACGTCTCGCTGTTTCATGCTTTTCAAATGCGAAATAATGCAAAAACACATCATGATGGTGTAAAAAAATATTACGCTTGCACACAATATAAAATCACATAAAACAATAAAAGCATATTTATTCATATACTTTGATAAAAGACATTTACATGCAGTAACTGCTGGATACTGGGATTTGACTGACTCTTTTTAGCTTGCGCATCAGCCGTTGTTCTACAGTTTGGATCTGTAGAATCGGTATGGCTTACGACCAATCAGGCACAGAACAGCAACTCGACTTTTGTACGGGATCCCGAATCTCGATGCACAAAGAAAGGTACGTCAAACGTTCTGTTCTTGGTCACTTTGCAAACCGTTTCGCTATCTATCTCGGTATATGAGTTTCCCTTCCCACGTAGCCCGAATTCTCACTCACGAGGCGCAACACTTTAAATTGTATTTTTTTTTTATGAAATAAAACTGTATTGATATGCTATAAATTACGTACACCTGTAGAGAAATTGTCCTGTATACGGTATATGATACACAAACTGTTGTTCGGATTTCCGCTGGTTTCTTGGATGAAAACGTAAATCGCTATGTATGCTTGTTACGTTCAGTTCACATCCTAAGAACAGCATATCACGAATATGCAGATAAGCTGTGATCTAGTTATCTGTCGCTTGAAAAAAGGGAATAACAGCGACAGTTCGATGCCACCAAGCCGGTCGAAATACTATCTTTCAACCCAGATCGGTCGCGTCCGGAAAACCGGAAATGTTACCCGGTGCAGTAAACACTCCGCAACTGTGTTGTTCCAAGATGTCGTCAATAGCGCGAAATCCCGAAAGAGCAACAGAGAAGCTGCATTAAACTTTCCGTTTCTACGTGGGAACGGTTCATGCGATCACTGTTTACGATCTGGGCAAAAACGCGGAAACATATTGTTATCTGCAACCTAGTGCATTTTAACGCTAAAATAAATGATCTAAATGATCTAACTGATCTAACGCAGAATGATCTAAGTTCGTTGCGAAAGAAACAGAGAATTTTAGATTAATTACGTAGCAGTTTTCGTCTACTGGTGACAACAGTCTTACCTTTTTTGTATGTTACTAAATAATGGATGTGTAGTACAAACGCTTCATAACGTGGGTATTTACTGCAGCGTTATAACCTGCTCGTGTTTTTCCTCAAGTGGATATATTTTTCCCGTGTTGACGTGCTTATTGGCAAAACGTATTCGAACATATTAGCGAAATTCTCTATAATCTTAACTGGTAACATTTCAGAAGTATGCCGCCAGTAAAATAGTACAGCTTCATGGCAACAGCACCGCTAAAGTGTCGATACAGCGTAGTACAGTGGCGTTTGTAATTCGTGGGCACGTTCAGCTTTTCGTACGCCCTTTAACGTAACACAATGACGCGCAGAAGGTTCTTTAAATTTTTGCATGATTCCGTTTCACTGGTAGATTGTTCTTTTATTTTGTTATTTGCGGAACGGACGCAATTTCTCAGCATGGATAAGTTATAGTGTAAGCAGAGACGAGCTTGTTTGGTTATTATTTTCTTTCTGGTACATGTTGTTGAAAACTTCAATACTGTTTACATTCATGAAGCGTAAACATACAACAGCGTTTGCGTGCCATGCGCGCCTGAGAGTAATAACTGAGTGTTGAAAACTGAGTGCCATTCTGGCAGTAACTTGCTGTTCAAGTATCTAAAAAAGGTATAACCAAAGCTGCATTCAAGCATAAAAAAAAGCGTCGAAATTCATCTGCAGTTTCTAGCAATAGCTGAGCTGAGCTGTAACTTGCTCTATGTGTAACTCGTATTGAAGATCGAAACATCATTTGTGGCACTGCTCTACGATATCAGCTGTATGTATTCTGTCACACTTCTTGAATCACTCGGCGACCTGAACGACGCTACATTTTTACACTCACTCAACGCGTTCGATCGAGATCTGAGATGGCAATACTTTCTCAATATTAGTATATACCATGCCCGAATCTTAGGCGCAAATTTTAGCGAACGATTTTATATATTATTACGCATCTTCTACGATTAATCCTTACGGAACTACCGGCTTTTTGCGTCACATATCCAACAAGGAGCAAGAATGATTCCAAGCTAACGTTAATCTGGGATTAATACTTGGTTACCGTACATGTTGTTGGAATATGCACAACTCGTCTTGCAGTCACCGTATGACTAATACTATGTCGCCCAAAAAAACGTAGGAAATTGCTACGTCAGCAAGCAGATAAGTATCGACGGTCTCATAATCGTACGGAAATATCAAAGTTCAGTAAACAAATCTAGACCAGTCTGTAACCTGTTGCACGAAAATATATCATACGAGCGTTCAAATGAGCAGCAGGAAAGCTACATCATTTCCCGTCAATGCCCCGATTTTCCTCGTCATCAGTACATCCATGTGAGCGCATATCTGTTTAAATATTTTAATAATCAGCATTAGCCCGTAGATGACACACACCCTTCCTGTTATGTGGTTGTCATATCCGGAAATGCAAAATACATTCCGTTATGAAGTGGATATATAATCAGCGAAAAACAATGCTGGCATTCCAACGATCACATTTCTCTCCAGTCGGTATATAAGACTACAAGACCTTAACTTTTCACATTAGTTGCTTGTGTTTAGCGTTTACCGGTATTCTTGCTGTAAAAACCGTCAAATTTTTCAGAAATGTATTCGATAATCATCTGTGTGCTGTTGCTTACCGGGTGGAATGTCATCCCAATGGATGCGGCATCTGTCAACTCGGACAATGCAGAGTCTACGCAAACCCCTCCAAACAATGCTACAACGGAGTTTCCTGTACTGACCGGAATTGTCACTGATTCTCCTGCTTCTAGCACTCCGGTTTCGTTGCAGGACACTACTCTGGATACTTCTTCATCCACTACTAGCGCCAATGTATCCGGTATAGTGGACCCCAATGCGGATGATAACTCCACGTTAATCTATGCCGCAACTACCGAATCGAATACAAAGCTCAATTCCAGTGCATCGACGATGTCCTTGACCGTGTGGTTATCTGTACTGATCATTTCTATCGGCCTTATTTCATAGTTTATTGAACACAGAAGAAGTAGAGGAATAATTCGCCAAAAATTCTCAAGATGTTGTTGCGCAGATTGTAATTCTCAAAGGTTGTGATTTTTTAATACCGTTGTTGTCAGTTTTTTATCTGTTATATGTATATCATACTGTTATACAGCTTTATCCTTGTGATTATGCTCTGGTAAATGTTTAACTGGGAGGTGTTGTTTTACTTATGATTGTGTGTTCTCCGGCTTTCGTATAAACAGCGGACTGCATCTTGATGATCGATTATTAAGTATATAGATACCGTATAACTTAGTGTCACATTTTGTGCTTCCGGCTTCGGTTGCACGAGTGATGTGGAAAATTACATATGTATTTCCCGTATTTGCTTTATGCAAAACATATCTTATTATCATGGAAAATTCAGTAAACTGGGATTTAAAATGCACATGGGCAGCATAGTGATACTGTAATCTTTATTAAAGCTTAAGAAAAAGTGCGTATTAAGAAACCAATCTTAACTCTTTTTTATACATAAAGCAATGTTATAACAGTCACTTGTTGAATCTAACAAGTGTAAGCTCGAATCTCAGTTAAGCGTTAACAATAATGATGTTCAGAAAAAACAACAACATTTTTTATATTGTAAAATAACGTTAGAAAAATCCATAACATGTTAGAAAATGGAATCATATGGAAATGGTGGTTTCCCGGTGGTGAGATTGTCAGTTGGAAGATCTACAGGTAACGGCTAGTGGGCCCTGCAAAAAGCGCAAACATTAAACATTTTGCATCAGTACTACGCTGTCTATTGACTCTATTCATGATTTTCTAAAACTTCCAAGCAGTACAAATTTACCTTTATTGTACCGAACCTGATAAAACAACTCAAAATGGAATAATAAATATAATTCATAAATTTCAGTGTTATATAGATTTCATGTAGCAAAACTAAAGGTCACGTAAGATGATTTAAAAGAAGTACGCACAAATTAGGCAGTTACGTACCACTGCGGGACTGGACAGAGTATTCATTGCGATTGTCGTAGTTGTACTGTCCCGATTGTCCTGGACGCCCGGATTCGTACTTGTTGCATTCATTGTTGCCCGATCCGCAGACTTCGCGGCAGACCCGTGCGCACTGATCCCGACTGCACTGGTCCTGATAGTTACGTGACTGGTAGTTCTGGTTGTATTGCTGTGGATAGCTGTTCTGGTTGAACATTGCTGTAATGGAAAAGCACAACTCTAACATAACAGTTATAATAAAAGTAGTTATATATAATTATCCATTAAAATCTATATGGACTCTCATTGTAAAAATTGTAGCGAAATGCACGCATTACTTACACTCATTATTATTGCGATTTCCGAACAGGACATTGTCACGATCGTACATGCCAGGCTCGTTCTTATAGGTCTTGGTTTGTTGCCAGTAGTTCACACGTTGGGTGCTGAAGTCATCGCGGTTACGATCGCGATCGCCATAGTTACGTTCTCGGTCGCTTGAAGAGCGATCCTGGTCACGGCTGACAAAAGTGCGATCCTGGTCGCGGTTACCATAACGGTCGCTTTGGCTACGCTGGAAACAAACAGACACGTGAGCAGGATTATCCATAATTATTATGTTGCTTTGTCCTGCATCAGCCATGTAACGTTACTGGTGAGCTTTAGGAACATACGACAAGCATAATTAAATAAAGGTTTTGGTAAGCTAAAAGATACGATCACACTTTATTTTTTACTTAGAGCGCAGAATTTTTAAGAAATTAACTCGCATTGGAATCAGTAACATGGAGAAGTACTTACGTAGACCTGTCGCATGTAGCTATCGTCATTGTCGCTCTTCCCGTCACGGCCAAAGCTGGCGCTGTACTGCTGGTTACCTTTGCTAGAGCTCCAGTTGCTGTCGCGATTGTTATCGTAGTCACGGCTGGTGTATTCCTTGCGGTATTGATAGTTATTATCGCGATCCTAGTGACAAAGATATACGTGAATAAAATAACAAAATAACAATAATAATAAAATTAATAAAATTTTATAATAAACTAACAAAATAATAATAACAAAGAAACCTTACACAACTTATAGCGATAGATTACAGTTAGGTAATACAAATCTGCATTAATAACATTATGTAGTTATAAACACAGTCTAACAATATGCAGTGACACTTAATGAAACTAAAACTGTTACGACAAAATTAACAAAGTATACATACATCATTGCGGTTGCTGCTGCTGAACTGTTCCTTACGATACTGGTTGCCATCACGGTCGGATTCGCGTTGAGCTTGATAGTTGTACGACATTTTTGCTAGTATCTAAACGAATTTACGTAAAAGACAAAAAAAAGACTTGTAGAAACTGTGTGAAAAGTTTTGTAAGAGTTTGATTCGATATTTGCCGCGAAAAGCATCGCTTTATATATAAAAGCCGGTTCCAATCGCACGGATGCCGGCATTTGCCCAGACCAAATTTTCCAGTTTTCGATGATCGGATGATAAGGCAAAGAATCACGGTAGACGTAAACAAAAGTTGAACGGTAATACCCCATCACTTTGACTTTGCAGTTTGCACATTTGGGTAAGAAACGCTAAGCTTGTATGTGACGACCGTTGCTTCAGGGAACAAACTTCTTACAAGAATGGTACTTAATGTAAGAAGTACGGGGTAGACTACTGTACAGTGTGTCACTACACAAATGTGCAAAGTACTGCGTGCACGTGGCAATAAACAAGTGATTACGGGAAATCTGGAAAATTAGACTTATCCAGTAATAAGTGAAACAAGGTTGTTGTTTTAGGGAGACATTTTCGGTCTGATTTCTAAGTTATTAAGTTAAGTTTCGAAACAAGTTAACAACGACGAAGTCGTACTCCATTTCTATGTAACTAAAATATTCAAGTATTATAGAATATTGGAACATTTTCCAATATTCCATATACAGCATATGATTAATATGAGATTTCGCGCTAGAAAAAATCCTGTAACTTCAGTGAATCGTTGCGGTCGATGTCAACAGTGACCTGCAATTTCCTTATAAATGTTTGTAATATACCGACTAAACAGAGAAAAATAATATTCGCAATATTTATTTAATCCACTAATATTAGTATAACACTGCTGAGATCCCTGCGATGTAAACGTGAACTTTTTTCCTTAGAACGTATGGAATAAAATTATTCAGAAAGCCAGCAAAAAATTCTTCCCACGAGTAATTTAATACTAGACAGAAAGCTCGTCTTAGAACACATAATAACAGAGCAATCACTTATTAATCATGTTTTGCGCGCTCGAAGATATGAAAATGCCACGCATCCTATAAACATACAGTAACCCGAATACGCTTACAATGTTAAATGTATTAGCTAGTGATATGTATTTTTAATCGTTGGCAACACTGTGCACGCCATATCCCGGATTGCACCCACAAACGTCATGAAAAATTGGTCAGATGATGTTCGCTTTGAGGACGTTCACCAACTCGTGAAATCGCGGAAGACAACACGATCCCAACGACCGTGGATTACAACAGTATAATTAGCATGTCCGACCTCGTTGACAAAAGTACTTAGAATCGAGTACATCCGTCTAGAAAAAGGAAGTGCGCAAACGATCGGATCGGCCAAAATGCAGAAACTGAAGCACAAGCTCAGAATCCTTTAATCTCGAACAAAAATATGGTTTTCCATTCGAATACGCATATATACATCTGTCCTTCATGTTCATCCATGCCCGGATGCAAATTATCATGTCGTTTCAATGCCAATCAATAACACCCCGACTTAAGGTTTCTTGGTAAATTTTGGATATTGTTATGTGTGGTGCAAGCGAAGCTGCGACCCTGAATCAGTTTTTCGCGTTCCGAATGTTTACATAAGCATTGCAGTGTCTATCCAGTTGTCCACACTGCAGATGAGTTTGTTGTATACCTGTCAAATATCACTGCCAATGCTTCAAATTTTTGTTACTGTACCTGGACGCAAAATTCGTGGAAACTTTCACACGACGTCATATTCTGTCAGATTGTGACACATATTTATGGAAACTGTCATTTCTTAAATTCTACACCAGCCATCAGTCACACTAACTGAAGCGAGAAAGAAACCATGTGTTTAATGCCGCGGTGACCTTTTCTGTTGATGTGAATACAGACACTTCGCAGTCCAGTGTCTGCATATCTGTGTCGGCACCGCGATGACCTTTAACTCTACATCAAATTCTACCAAACCACCAATCTGGATCGTCTATGAAGTAGAACAGCGCATCTGGTACGGCGTGATGGTGACGTCTTGTACGGTCGGTACGGTTTCCAGTCTCCTCCTCATTGCCACCATTCTGTCATCCAAGACTTCCCGCAAGGGATCCGGGCTCTTGATGGTCAATCTGCTGGCTAAAGTGGCTGTCCAGTGCGGCATCGCTGTTCCCCTGGTAATTTTATCATTACAGTACTACAATTTCAAACGATATATGTCTCAACGATAGTCAAACGATATTACTTCTGAAAAATGATTCATAGTGTACTTTAACGTACCCTAGCTACGTTGAACGAAAGGCGCTTGACAAGTGTTGTTTTTCTCTGTTTATACCGCATCTTTCATAGGCACACCTTTTTGTATTAGGTTATCCAGTCATATCCCGGAGTTCCGTACAGTTTATCGGCATTTCCCTCGTTTTGTGCTAACACCCTGTTTATCTACACGGCTTTGATGCCATCCATCGACTACGCTGATTTGATGATCGGGATTAACCGCTTTGTCGCCATCTGCTTCCCGCACCAGTATCCGGAGTGGACACGGCCTCGAGTCATATACGGAATGATCGGGTTGTCCTGGATGACTGCGGTGGTGTTTGCTGTGGTACCGGCGTTTCCCCAGATCGCGAGGTTCAAGGTAAAACCATTCAGAGAATATTCATAAGCTAATTAAGCAAGAGGACTCTTAACTGGAAATTTGGAATGCAGTGAAAATACTGCACTACTAAAGCTTGTTTCTGTTACTTTATACTAAACTTTATACTACTTTTTACTAAAACTTTATAATTATAAAGTATTGTTACCGTTAGCTATATCTATGGCAAAATTATGGGGAAAACGATAAAACATGTATTTGCATCATGCTGCTATTGTGTCGTAACTAATCTAAATATTCCATCGTTTAAACAATTGATGCTAACTTGCTTGCTGGATTGACACTATAGGAATTTACCTTTCAGAACCTTCCTCCCTGGAACGCATGCGGCGTAGTCTACAGTCCCTTCTGGTCGTTATTCTTCTCCGCGGCGGGAATAGCGTTTCCGGTATTATTGCTGTTTGTGCTATATTTGGCCATTTTTCTGACGATGCTCTTGAGAAGCCGACCCATGTGGAGAAAGCAAGTGGTACCGATGCAGACTAAGGTCACGAGATCGACGACGAAACGCTACAGGAGCACCAAGATCTTCTTTACGGTCTTTGTGTGCTATTCATGCTGTATGCTGCCGGCGCCGCTGGCAGCACCGCTCTTTCCGGGTCCTTATGCGCGGATGCCGTTTTTGCGGCAGATTTTACGGGCGTTAATGACCGCCGGAACGGCCAGTATTCCGGTAAGCCTGATTACTAATTAAGCATTTCGCCTTTGGTTACTAGTGGAAAAGGGTCTTTATTTGCCAGCATAACAGTTGTGAGTATGTATATATTTGGTAAAAAGATTTCGTGTGGATATTGTTAAGCGGAATCTTATAGAATTCTGCAGTTTATGATGTTGCTGTTACATTTGACATTTTGCTGGCAACTTGCTGCAACAACTGGTAAAATTTCTTTACAGGTATTGTATTTCTTACTGAATACTAAGTACCGCAGTCAAGTATTTGGTTGTGGACGACCAGTCACTCAAAGGTCACGACCTTCGGGAATTTCAAGGAGTGGGAAAGGTAACCCTGCCAAGTCACTGGCTGGAGGCACGGCGGACGGAGCATCCATTTCGGGATAACGAGGAAAGATAAACAAGTGTGGAAGTTTGTTTTAGATGACCACTGATTGTTTCAAGTGCAATCGTTATTTTTTGCCGTTCAGACAAAGTGGTCAGAAACGGAAACTATTGTATTCAGCTTTCTGTTTTGTGCTGACTTGTTTTGCCAGGTTTTTGTTTGAACTTTGACTGTTTTAAAGTGATCTTTCGTTCAGTGCTGGACGCTTCGTATTATAGGTATAAAATAAGTATTTCCTGTGGAATAAACATACAATCAATTACAGAATACATCTCCCACTCTGAACAATTAAAAAACCATTTGACATAAAAACTGATGACGGCACCCGCTAGAAATTTGGAAAGCAGACTGAAACTGCACATACATTTGCACTCCAGCACTTTACACCGGGTTCGCTCTGGCGCAGCGCAAAGTGTAAGGAAAACTGTCGTTTTCGTTATTCCCATCATTTGCCCTTTTCTTTTATTTTGTCTGGTCCGGTTAGGACCCTAATAACCCGCAGTTAGACACTACCGACGGGCACGATTTTTTATCTTTTACCTTTTGGATAGTATGGCCCCTGCCCCTGGAACATAAGCCGCTCCGGTTGCAACTTCCTATAACCCTATCGCTAGCCACAATCACTACGCCAAAGACTTCGATCTTGTCCAATTGTATTTGTCACACCATAGCATCTGAGCTCGGAATGGTTTTTCACGGCAAATTAAGGGGTGCTATATTCGTTATAATTTCTTGCAGCCATGTTTGATCAGTTATTTTCCGCAGAAGAAACTTCCCAATACGCACTGGACACTGGTAAAAACCAAGCTCATTTGGCAGGAATAATTTTGTGAAATATTTTCAAACTGTGATACAGGCAAAAAGGATTGTGGGTTTCGGTACTTCGAGGGAAGTAGCGGTGACAAAAAATCGGAAGTTCCGTTAAGGATTCTGCTGTCCAGCACGGTGGTGCGGGATGCGCCAGCGGCTGGTACGTGTGCGTAAATTTACGTGCGGCGAACAGCCTGAATCGCGTCCGTCCATCGATACTTAATTTAACCATAGAGATTTAACCATGTTTTGGGGACAGCCCCTCCATCGGCTAATCCAGACCACAATTTTTCGGTAATTCGTGACAGAGGCAGAATGTCTGTCTAAATGTTTTGTTGTGTTGTTGTACTGTGAGAATTGGTGATACAAAAAGCTGACTTAAAAAACCATAGAGCGTTTTGATCATTTACCCGTGTGTAGTAGTTACACAAGCACTGCAGTACGTAATGTACCCAAGAATACTGTTATCAAACATCACAGTTTATCTTCATTGACTGTATGTATACTGCAGATCGTTTCTGTGATGGGTTTTGAACCAGAAATTACTTGTTGCGCTGATTTCTAGGGCTAATTTTGGATAAAAGTTTTTATCGCGTCGCGTTTAAACTTCTTTGGAATGAAGTTTACCATTTTTTATTGGTTAAGTGTGGGTTGTTAAATTGTGTGTATGCGCATCCATATATGCATGTCTGTAATTAGTAAATACGAAAGCAGGATACAAGACGGCACAATTTTCTTGTCAAACGCACTATTTACAAACATATCGGAAAAGATCATCCCGAAACAACCGAAACAGACCATTGCATAACACTAGTTAAAGATTAATGCTTGTATAAAAAAGTGGCATATTGCGACCTCCACATACTTCCCTTCACATATGTGCAGAACAGTAAATACTTAACTCAAACAGAACAGTAGTACCATATTCGGAAAAAACCAATGACGAAAACAGAGCGAACAGCCTAACTGGCGTTTAGGAATTACTCCAAACTTTCCAGCATTAGTTTGCCAATCGCAGCCTGTATAACTTTTTTCAGTCGCGGTTTATGCTCCGGCTTGGCGATTTGCAAAGTTGCGGTGACCCATTTACCTATACAAAGGCAAATCCACATCACTTTCCGACACCAGAATTCCAAGTCATTATTTCATAAAATTTCAGTAACCAACCAGATGCTAATAATTTTTTGAGCTAATTGTAGTAAGAGCGATTACATATCGTACCACATATCGTACCAAAGGCTTCGTCGTCAGAAACATCCTGAGCTGCACTAGTCGATGTCAGTGCCTTCGCTACTTTCTGCACGCCAGTTTTCCGTTCTTCGTCCACATAATTGGACTGGTCAACTGCCGAAGGCCGCTGGTCGAAGCCATCGCTACGTTTCCGCTTCATCTGGCCGGAGAAAGTCGTGGGATCTGTCGACACAGAAACACAGACGCTTTTTCCCATCCGCTGAACAGCACGGTATACCACACGGATAACGTACTGACACACTGGAGATTAGCTGCATATGACGAAATCAGGGTAAAAACACGGTACAAGTTACTAATTAAAACAGCATATGCCCATTTTATTGTTTGTACAGATATAGTAATGCCTCCGCTATCTTGTTGTAACCATAATACATTAATTATTTGTAATACAATTTTTAAACCGTACATGCAGTGTTGCAGCTGGGTAGTGTGCTGTCGTAATAGCGTCCGCTGCTGCTTGCCCCGTTGCCTTGAATGCTGCCGGTGAACATTTCCGTTTCGTCGCTTATCTCATCTGCAGAATGCTGCGTAGAGTTCGGAAAGTACGCATCGTCAGTTTCAGGTTGACCGTATTCTTCGCCTTCCTGTCCTGCGCTCTCATCAATGTCGTCTGTCCAGCTGCAGAAATATGTACGAAATTTTCATACCACTAAAAAAATATGCCCGAATAACGCTTGCAGAAAAAAGTTTTACTGTTAGTTGCTAACGTCATTACTATCGTTTCTGAAAAACTGAAGACTTATAAGTTAACATTCGTACGGCTATATATGTACCTCATAACTCATAATGGCTGATCATAACTCATAACTCATAAGTCATAACTCATAATTCGCACTCATAACTCATAACTCGCAGTCATAACTCATAAACAATGGTCGTCACTTACCAGCGGTCAGTTGCGGTCACTGCTCAATGGTTTTAGTGACAAGTACTCTGCCAGTCACCACTGGCCATAATTATTCACCAATGCAGCGGTGGTTTTTGATGTTTACTCGTCGCATCCTGGTGCCCCTCAAGGCTTTCCCGTGGTCACCTTAAGGCAATTGACCTGCAGTCAGTATGTTGCACGGTGAATTTTTTATGCGCGCAGCCAGAATCGATAAAAGGGGATGCAGTGTTGCACTCAACACTAAAAGGATCAAAATACACCATCGCAAAAACTAAAAGGGCGCGAAGTATCCGGCTGTTGGGCAATACCTGGAAAACGATTAAACACAAACCGGTGTACCAAAAATCTCGTTTTGAATCGATTTGTTTGAAACTTGCATAAAAAATGAAGACATACAAGAGGACAATTGTGAACCAAAGCTAGCCTTCCGGCATTTTTCGGAAATTTAAAAATGAATTTTAAAATGTTTGAAATTTGTTTCAAAATTTCGCAGTGGTGTTGGTAGGCTGGTTTTGGTTCACAATCATTCTCATGTATATCTTCCCTTTAATCAGTATAGTCAGGTATTGTTAACGGACAGATACTGCGCGCCCTTTTCGTTTTTGCGTTGGTGTATGTTGGTCCTTTTAGTGCTGAGTGTAACACCGCATCCCCTTTTATCGATTCTGGCTGCGCGCATAAAAAAATTCGCCGTGAAACATACTGACTGCAGGTCAATTGCCTTAAGGTGACCACGGGTATAAAGCCTTGAGGGGCACCAGGGGGCTACGACTAAGCACCAAAAACAACCGCTGCATTGGTGAATAATTATGGCCAGTGGTGACTGGCAGAGTACTTGTCACTAAAACCATTGAGCAGTGACCGCAACTGACCGCTGGTAAGTGACGACCATTGTTTATGAGTTATGACCACGAGTTATGAGTTATGAGTGCGAATTATGAGTTATGACCAGCCATTATGAGTTATGAGGTACACATATAGCACGTACGTACAACGTAAAAACGATAAAATATATGTAATGCAATTTAATTTATCAGATGTAACTTATGACGTAAGTTAGTAAATTTTTTCGTTTTGATTATTTGTATTAATTTTACTTCGATATGTTGAAAACATCCCCGACAAATTCAATGTATTTCCACCACAGCCATGTCTTTTGCTTGTACGCAGCGCGGGGATTTTGTTGAGAGAGCATCCACTTTGTGCGAAAGTTATTTCGCGTGTTATTCCAGTGCAGTCTGCAGTCGTTCACTACAGAGCAGAAACGACACAAATGCTTTGTTAATTAACTGGTTAATTTTGTTCGGTCAGCTGGTTTTGAAATCTATACAGGGAACAAAGCTGAAAGCAAAACTAAAGAATGCAACACATAATTTTTAGCTTCCTACCTGATTTATTGAGTGTATGGGCAATGAGGGACCATATAGGAGTCTTGTCTCGTTCGACGTACAAAGGATGCTTTGGATTCCATAATGCTTCATTTTCCTTCACGAAACCGAGAAGCATTTTCGTTTCCCTGTCAGTGAACTTCGAATCAATTTTCCGCCGAGAAGTGGATGCGGCAAGACGAGGCATTCTGCAAAACCTTTTTTAAATGTGTCGAAATCAAACAAGCGCTGGTTCTCGATTTGACTGCCGTGACTGTGTTTGCTTGTATCTGCATATCTGTTCGTTGAAGAATCTGCGTCAGTCAGTGACAGAATGAGGCAGACCATTTGATCGATTTTCGCACAGTTGTACATGAAGCGTGCTTTACTGAATCCGGTTTAGGTATGCTCGGCTGTTACTGAGAAGTACTGGTCGGCCGAGCTATAGGCGTCTCTCACTCAGCGTATGCCTGCCTACTGATGCTCAGTTAGGCCAACTGTTGGAAGTGCACGCGCGGATTATATGTTGTTGCAGTTTATATGATGCTGCAGTCACGGCCCATACAGTACGGCCTAATGCATGGGCCGTGCTGCAGTCTTTTATTAGCGAACCTTCAACCTGATTTCTGCTATGGAACCAAGACCAGAGAATATCCTGTATATTTTGCTTCGACGTACTGCATGGCGGGCGTTATAAGGCTACGACGCCGCTTGCCGATTTCGCAAAATCCATAGAAGTACATTTATACAGCGATCGCAATTTTTCTGAAACTGCCACCCGCCACATCAGACAAACACCACTGAAACTCTGCAGGTTCCAAATGGCACCAATTTAACAGTACGAGCGAACAGTAACATCAAATCAAATCTCCCGGAAACGAAACGACAAAAGTCGATATGCAGGCATACGCGCTAACATTGTAAGTCGCCCCTCTGAAAATACCATACTGAATGCATCTTGACGACGATATTACAAACAAAACATCGATAACAATTATGAATTTATGATTAACTGGAACGGAAATAACTCAGTAGACAGAACTAAAATGGTGAAGAATTCTTTTTACTCTATCTGGAAATATATAGTTAAGTAACGAATGTAAAAATTTCCTAAATCCCGAGCAAAACAAGCTGCAAGTCTGATTTTATTGCACAGCCACGTTAAACACCACCACCAACCAGAGTACATCCCCACAAACACCGGTAAGCCACAACGCACACTAAAATACGGTTTCCGGGTAATCATTCCTGTATACATACATACACGATAAAAGACGTTGCTGCATGAACACCCCGACAGAAAAATGTAATATTCAAGTCGGGCAGTGACGGAACAACCAGATTACACAATACGATAACCACTTTTGTCATTTAATGCATTTCCTATACAATATACTCGTAGACATCCTGCGCGGTGAGTGAGCGGCGAATATACTCCTTTTCCAGCAGCGTATCCAGGGCCTTCTTAATCATGGTGACCGTGGCACCGAAACGCGACTGGGAGAATTCCCGCACCTCCTCCAGCAGACTCTGATGGGGCATGGTAATGCGGGCTTTCATTATCCGGCAAATTGTCGCCTGTGAGAAAGAAAACTGGTTTGTTATTTTAACGAAAGTATCGCTCAGTCTGCGTTTGTTTAGGATGCTTGAGAGATTTTCTATCTTTCCCAAAGTCTGCTTATGCCCCGTACATATCTGAAACAGCATAATACTGTGCACAAAATATCTGAAACCTATCTAAAACAGCATGCTGTTTTATTTAAGACATTACATATTCAGATTTTCACCTCCGGTTCACAAAAAAGGCTTCGCTGAGCGTTTAATGTTGTGGATGATTTGGTAGTATAATGGCTTATGTGATGACTGACGGTAGACGTAGTCATTCGGCAGTTTCAAACACCACACCAAAAGCAAAACAAAGTACTTAAATCAAAGTTAGGTTGAAAATTTTTTTAAATTTCTCCATTAATTAATCACCTAAGACAATACGGTACGTATAATCACTATACATACGTGTAATACTCGTGTACCTAAATACACTAATCAAAATCAAACGTGCTATCCGTCACTACTTATGATGTTGACGGTGTAGTATTACCGTGGCCACATAACTGTTGTTATTCTGTAATTACATCGCAAATTATCTACAAAATTATACTAATCCGGTCTAATTTTTTAACCACAATCCCAAGCAAAAAAACAGATATATCCAGCATTTGATTATTAAAAACTGTCCCACATTCTCAAAACGCCCATAACCGCTACCCACCTGTAGGAAGACCTGTCGCATATCCCCCGTCGACCGTTCCGTCTCCTCGCGTTCCTGTATCGGTTGCTCTTTGGTCTGCGGCGCGGCGATCTTAATCCGCGGCTTCTTCGGGCTGAACTCAACACACAACGCCACCCCGGATCCCGTCTCCACATCCTGGAAGCGCCGCAGTAATCCCTGCTGCGCCAGACAATCAATATTCACATCCAGATATTCATCCGGCATCCCCACAATCTCCTTCAGCTGTCCCATCGTGATCGTGTCCACCTCGGTGAAGGCCATACAGATGGCCAGCTGCTGGACGGTCATGGTGACAATCACCGGGCGTTTCACGTAGTTGAGCTTGACGTCGACGTAGCCCAACTGGAAGATCCAGGTCAGACGGCGCCCACTGAATTCCTTGGCGTGGAAGTCACTGAAGTTTTCAATGACGGACTGGAGGATTAAAGGGATGTTGAAGGGGACGTCGAGACTGGGAACTGGCCAGACGCCGCTCTACACATTGCGCAAACGTTATTATCTCTTCACATTCATCAAACTTTCCGGTTGCTTATTTCAGCGAGTTTTGTCCTTTTTAATGATTCATTTTTCTGCATTTCGAGATCGATTACTTGAAGAAAGGATAACCCAAGCTTTTCCGCGTAGAAAGTTATTACAAATCTTATCCGTATTTTATCTCCGAAACAATGAAAAACAGTGTTTGAAGTCAGTAAGAACGCACTCTCGTCAATGCACATTAGTATAATCAAGCCAACCACGGTGTAAACTATTCTTTACAAAAAAGTATGTTAAATACTCTTTTCTGACATTGGGTGACACTTAAAACCCGATAGTACAACAGTTTACTGCTTACCGTGAGTACGTTAATAAACAGATCAAACTTCGCCCGGTAATTCGGGAAAGGGGCCCTTTCCATGAACTGCTGCATCATCTGGGCGCTGGAGTTGATATCTCGCTGCATCCGCAATAGTTTCCCCGTGTAATCACATCCGCACACGTCCCGTAGTTTGCTGATGACTTTCAGCTCCATATCTTCACTCAACGACTGCTTGTTAATCAGTCGTTTAGCCATCATGCGCGAATAGAACTACGGACAGAAAGCTCAGTAAAATGCGCAGACTTACGCTCAAATTCTCAATGAAGATTTACGTCAAAAAACAGACAAAATGGCCGTAGGCGCAATCATATCTCAAAAAAAAGTGTACCACATTATCACAAGCAGGAAGTCGTACGCTCACGTTATGGAAAGGCACTGCAGCATACTTGGATCCTGTTCTCTAGTGCCACTACACTACACTTTGCTTGCAGTTTGAAAGTTACAAAACATGAAACATTAAACAATATATGATATATTCAAACGAAGTCAGACGTTTTCGCACACATACCATGAGCGGAAATGCGCTTGTAATGAATGGTATTCATAAAAAAAACACACGTACAGTGAAAAAAATAAGAGAAAATGTTCGAAAAACTCTGCTATCTCGCTGCTATCTATCTATCTCTAAGGTAATAATATTTCATAACAAATCATGCTAAATGGGTGAATAAATTGCCGTACGACATACCCGTTGGAACACATCCTTATCATCCAAAAAGCGAAATATCCGAATCGCCCCATCCAGCCGCTCCTCCACATCCAGGACATTCTTGGCACTCCTCCGCAGTAGATTATCACAATACCGTGCCAT
>JAQGAU010000537.1:0-26540 GCA_034698045.1 Paramacrobiotus richtersi
GCAGTGGAGACTGGATATGCAAGATCAGGCTGTGGATGTGGCGTCATAACACAACGAAGACGATGGCATTTGAAGGATCAACAGAAATCGTTCCTCCGGGAGGCATGACTGCAACTCGAGAAGATGTCGTCCATTTTTCAATCTTGTAAGCATACAAAAACTTATCAGGGTTTCTGCGTTGCTGTGGGTTGTCGTCAGAATGTCTTAGTTTCTTGACTAATTATTGTGGATTGACCATCAACGATTGCGTGGTTTTAGGGGGCAACACTTCAGTGCCAAAGGCAGTGCTGGGCGTGGCGAACTTACACCTTGGATTTCCAGAGCAGAAAAAACGAAAGAGAGATACGTTGCATTAGGTGACGTTGGTATTGCTCAAATCAAGGACGGTCGCACCGGTTGGCCGTACATCATCCCACCCAGTGAGACCCTCGAAGTGGAGCTCGTTTTTCCCATTACACCAACGAATACGACCATCGACAAGGAATCGTCACTTCCCGTTCAGCTGTGGGACGGGCAGCCCGCCAACCGTAGTACAGACTGCGTGCTGATTTCCCGCGACGGGAAACGATTTCCATGTTACCGTTCCATATTGGCCGCTCGTTCTACCGTTTTTGCTGCCATGTTCCAGAACGATATGGAGGAGATGAGCACTGGAGATTGCAACATTGATGATTTCGATGGAAACGTTTTGGAAATCCTCCTGGAGTTCCTGTACACAAACCGAGCCGATGCCGAGCGAGTGAAGGATGTTGCAGAAGAAGTGTACAAGGCCGCCGAGAAGTATGATGTTGTGGAACTGTGTACGGCGTGCGAGAACATCATGGTGGACAATTTAAGGTGAGGGAATCAATCAATGCTCCAGATGCTCGTTTAGAGTGTGCAGGTCAGGATTGTCAAGGTTGCGAGTTGTTTAGGCATCCCATGGAATGAGCTCTGCTATAACTGTAATTATAGCGAATTTTCGCCAGTAGTTTGGTGTAAAAACGTAACATGTAAATACAGGAACTTGAGATCAGAACGTGCAGTTTATCGCCACAGATAGGACAGCGCCCCGAGCAGACAGCGTTTCTTACGATGAATTTTCCATCGACAAATGGGTTGTTAAGATGGTTTCACCGTTTTTTTGGACATATAGCTAAATAGGTAATTTATAGATATTCCGACACTTTTTCTCTGCTAACGGACTTGGAGTTCCGCAGTCAATTAATAAATTAAATCCGAATTTGTTTGGTATAGCTTTTAAGCTGGCCACTGCAGGCTAGCAGCGCAGATTGCACTCTATGTCCCGCAATAGAAATCCATAGAAATTCGAAACATACGATGAGTTTCGGTATGGTTGTTTTTCCAGTGTAAAGACGGCGCTCTCCTACCTCAACTTCGCCGTGCCTCGCGGACTGCGGACTCTGAAAAAGCGCACTATTCAATTCATGAGCGGAAACATCGAAGGAATGTGATTCCATCGGTGGACTGGCCCACAGGCCATAGCGACTGTCACGTGCAAGTGTTTTATTCGAATGTGCCCATTTTTCCGTAAGGCATTGACCGACGTATGTCGATGGAGACGATGTGGTTCATTCTTGTGACTTTTCATTTAGATGCATTTTCTCTTCTCTTTTTGTTTGTATGAGAATATGGTTTCTCAATACTGCCAATGCACTGGTGGAACCGCTGTAAATCAGTTGATGTTGTGTATGTTTGTTCAGAAAAGTAGAGGATATGCGTTAGTATTTATTTGCGGAATTAAAGAAGTAGGCTTTACTTTGTGGTTTTGTACACCGATCGAGAGGGGAAAAGAGTACCGCGCAAACGCGCTTACTGGGGCCAGCAGCTACGACGTACTACGCATACTGGGGCCACCGCATTTCCCACCTCGCTTACCATAACATTGTTAATATTATGGTTGGTTTACCCTTCCATTGCGAAAAAACAACGTTTTTCAGTACGAAATACTCTTCTGTCCCCTTATAACTAACCAACTGTCCACTTATAATCGCTTAAGGATTTGTATGGTACGTTGAAAGTGGTGATCTCCCTTGTATTGCTTTGTATTAAAACACGAAGGACCTACGAGGGCTGGAGAAAGTTCAGACCAATTCGAGGACTGCCACCGAGCGCTAACTACCGCCACCGGTGTGACCACAGCCAAATTTTCGGCTGATTACACATTATTGCCGGTTCTGGATTCGGTTGTCATTATTGACAGCCTGTAGGTGAGCACGGGGACATTATTGCCGGTTCTGGAGTCGGGCGTCATTATTGACGGCTTGGAGGTGAGTACGGGGACATTATTGCCGGTTCTGTACTCGGGCGTCATTATTGACGGCCTGGAGGTGAGTACAGGGACATTATTGCCGGTTCTGTACTCGGGCGTCATTATTGACGGCCTGGAGGTGAGTACAGGGACATTATTGCCGGTTCTGGAGTCGGGCGTCGGAAACTTATCGGACGCCATCAATTCTGCATGTGTGATACAAGCTCCCGTCGCACAATCGAAGAATTGAAGAACATTCACCGAGAACAGATACATCAAATATGTATTACAGGTAGAGATGAAAGCCGAACTACAAATCAGTCGATTACAATACCCAGGCATACCATGTACTGCACGACATATCAATCAACGTACTTTATAATAAAAGCCGAACGTCACGGCAGCAACTTGGTCTCGCTGTATGATTAGTATTTTTACTATCCAAGACGGACAAACTTTCTGACGAGGAAATAACACGTGATGCAGTGCTTTGATTCCATCGTTGAGATGCAAATCCCGTTTCGCAACATGTACAAGCTCTCTCAGCACATCCAACCGATGATCCCTCAGTTTCAGCTCTACCATAACACTGGACGCGGTTTCCAACATACTCTAAGCTTTTCACCAGAAGCTGCCACAATTCCGCTGCATCAGATGGGAAACGGTGTTGTCGCAGAGAAACGTTTCTCTGTGGCTCTGCTGTTGTGCCACCATTGGTGAAACGCTCTGACAAATTCGCAATTGAAGTCAGTAGCTCCGACAAAAGGCTCGCAACCGTCGGCAATCATGTGGAATGCGAGTTGGCACGGTTGCTTGGTACCACCTCCACGGCCCGTCAGCTTTCAGGCTCCACAACACTTCAACTGAATCGTTTATTTTTGGCTTCTTTTGGAGGTGTCAGTTCGGATAAAAGCGATATATTGCATCAAATGGCACGAAAACTGACGGTTGTCCATTTTCGAAATGAAAGGACAGGCTGTCATTTTCCTGTCAAACTCCCATGCACGATGCAGCAATCCGTCGTCTCTACGACGGCTAGGGAATGCAGAATCGAACGGTAACCCAACCGCTTCTATCCTCTAGACGTCACCTCGTAGTCACATATCAATAGATAAGATTTTGCTGAATCGAAAATATAGGTGATGCTCCGTCTGCTTCGAGTCTTTAAGTTTTCCAGTCATTTATTGCTCCTCAGATCAATGGGGCACAACATTTACTACCTTTATTGAGTTTATACATTCTAGAACTGGTACATTATCAATGAAGTATGCGCTCATAAGTGACCCTACCGTCCCTACGTCATTCACTGCGGCAGAATTTCGTGACATTGATTGTCAGCATCCTACGGCAAAATGACTTTCAACATCCTGGTGCTAAAACCTTATCTATACAGTTTAATATTGTAGTGGTTTGTGAAGCATTGCGCAACGGCTGTAAATATCTGTGCGCTGAAACCATGCGGTTCCGAAACTTTTCGGTACTGAAACGCAGTCGCTGAAATGTCCGGGACAACCACAATACGTACATCAGTGTGAGTGGCCCGGTTGATTGGCCGTCTACAGAACAGAGTGCGGAAAGGGGGCGTCGACGTTCAGCCTGCTAAATTAAAAACGTTATTTAGCTGGGACGGCGATTCGATACAGTCCAACCACATCCCGTTTTAGCCAGTTTGATGTAAAAACACAAGGCACAATTTTCGTGTGCAGATTCTGTGTAATTTACCGAAATTGTTTGATCACTCTAGGTTTCTTTTTTGTGGAGATTATCTGGGCTACTCGTGTCGCTACACATGATGGCGTCCTCTAATAAAGCAAATGGTCTCCGCGGAGTGATCTCAACGAGTCCCGCCTGTGTGGTTCACTTCCAGATTCCTTCCAAGGAACTTCTTGTTACGGAAAGCTACACACATTCTAACATTGCCACATGCGCGCTCCAGATGAAACTGCGTGTTGATCCCGTTCCAGAAGTCCCAGGTGTTTGCAGTGGAGACTGGATACTCCAGATCAAGCTGAGGATGTGGCGTCATATGCAAACCAAGACCATGGCATTTGACGGATCTACAGCAATTGTTCCTCCACGAGGCTTCCTTGGAACTGGAGCTGATGTCGTTCATTTTTCAATCATGTAAGTCTCCAAAAACTGGTGGTGGTTTCTGGGTCGCCGTGGGTTCTCCGTCAGGACGTCTGACTTTTTTAAAAATTAGCAAAAACTCTCTGATCATACGCATGGATCAACGGTCGTGTGCTTTTAGGGGGCAACATTGCAGTGCCAAAGGCAATGCTGGGCGTGACGGACTTGAATCCTGGATTTCAAGAGCAGGGGAAATAAAAAAGCGATTCGTAGCATTAGATGAATATTCTATTGCTCAAATCAGGAACGCTCGCACCGCTTGGACGTACATCATCGCGCCAGATGAGACCCTCGACGTGGAACTCGCTTTTCCAACAGAGACAGCCATCGCCGAATTGTCGCTACCCGTTCAGTTGTGGGATGGGCAACCTGCCAATCGTAATACAGATTGTGTGCTGATTTCCCGAGATGGAAAACGGTTTCCATGTTATCGTTCCATCTTGGCCGCTCGCTCTACCGTTTTCGCTGCCATATTCCAGCCCGATACGCAACAGAAAGGCATTGTTGACTACAACCTTCATGATATTGACGGTAACGTTTTGGAGATCCTCCTGGAGTTTCTGTGTACAATCCGAGCCGATGCTGAAGGCGTTAAGGATGTTGCTGAAGAGGTCAACAAAGCGGCGGAAAAGTATGCTGCTGCGGAACTGTGCGTGGCGTGCGAGAACATCAGCGCGGACAATTTGAGGTGAAGAAACTAACATCTTGCGATCATGGTATTTCGTAATGTCTTCAGATCTCCAGATGCTCATTTAGAGAGTGCAGGGCAGTCAGCTGTCTAGGCATATTTTCTGCATTTACTGTCGAATTCAATTACGGCGAATATTATTTTACCTGTACGCTGGTGTACACAGAATTCTGTTGCCACAACATGCGGTTTATCACTAAACATAGCAAAGATATGATTAGTCCATAGATAATGATACAGAATTTATGGAAATTGGAAATGTAGGATAAGATATCGCATGTTTACGTTTCTAGTGTAAAGTCGGCGCTGTCCCGCCTCAACTTCGCCGTGCCTCGCGGACTGCGGACCCTGAAGACGCGCACTGTTCAGTTCATGAACGGAAACATCGAAGAGATGTGAGTTCAATCCATAAGACTTCCCGTTCCACTTGCCTGCAGGGGCCTTTAGGCTTTAAGTGCTTTTGAAGAATGGGTACAGAACACATGATATACATAATTATATAGCTACCTTTCTGCGAATATATGTACAACCGAACCTAGCAAGCTTGTTCACTGTCTCTTTTGCTTGTTTCATATAGGCATTTTTCCGGATTGACGTTTCGAGGCCAAGTGCTACGGGAGAATGCTGTGTCTGTCCGATGCAGCGACGGTCTCTTCCACTATGCGTGGCTGATTCGGAAGGAAGGGAATGGATTCCTTGTGGATTTCAGAAGTGGGCCAGATCGCATGCACATCGTTCCATTTGGCGCGGTATTCCGTTTGACATGCGTATTCAGCGCATTGGAAACGGATATGTCTGGTGGTGAGGAGCGTGCAATATGCACGATAAATTCGGTGCTAAAGGATAACGATCACGTGGAGGTACCACTGCAAAGAAAGTTCAACGAGCCGTGGAAGTGGCATCCAGGAGTGCTGCTTGCAGCAGATTTTCGGAACGGATGGTTCGGCCATGTCAGCGTGCCACTACCAAGCGACCGGACCGCTGTCGTCATCGTTCCAGGCCAGCAAATTCGCCTGCCGTCAGATGAGTTGGAGCTGGAGCATTCGCGCCTTCGCAGCACAGATGTAATCAACATAGTGGTGCATTACCCACTTCCGTTGGACTTTTGCATTAATCATTTACCAGCGACAATACTCGCTGAAGTGTTCGACTGTTTGCCCACGTTTCCGCAGACAGCGATGCGTCGTGTGTGCTCGCTATGGGACAACATCATGCTAGCTACGCCGAGACCAATTGTCGATTTGCAGAAACAGTATAATAATCCGTATGTGTACTTGCACAGCCTGTTGAACAGACAGACGAGGGTTATTGTTGTCGAAGTCATCATTCTCGCATTGGGACTTGATCTTGTTTGGACTCTGGTGTGGCTTATCAAGCGGATTCAAGATGAATAAGGCTATCCTCCTCTTCTGGCCGTTCGACTGCGTCAACGGTCCATCCGTACGAGAGATTCCCGCCTTTTATCCGGAGAACTCATTAACCTGAGGGATACCTTGGGTGCCTTTGCGTCGGTGTGCCGTTTTATTAGGTTGCCTGGCCTTACTCTCGAATGTGACCGTGCTGCCTACAGCACACCGGAATATCAAGCAATCTCCCGAAACATGTGGATAGATGTCAGCGAGACTGGTTTTACCGAGCGATTAGCTAGATCGTTTTCTGTCCACTGTAACTCCTTCAAAATACCGGATGTTTGGATCCCCGCTATGGACGCACCTGTGCAGAAGCAAAGTATTATGGTAAGGTTACGCTACAGGAGAATTTTAGACCAAAAATATATTTATCGGACCGTTTTCGATTGCATTTTCAAAGCTGCTTAAGGACTGGCATATGTACCGTATGTATGCCCAAATCTAGCCAACCTGCAGTGACAGACTGCAATCGCATGTTTCCAGTGACGCATTAGAAGGTATCTTCTTTTGGCCCGAGTAGCTGCATATTTTCGTCGCGGAGTTTCAGTGTTGTTTGTCTTTGCCCACCGATGCACTGCTCCAAACAGAACATCTCTTTGCAGGCCCTGCGCGACCCTGGCATTGATTCTCGTGTGAATATCAAGTACTCAGGAATTCCCGTCCCTTCCTTCGATTCCCGCTTTGTTGGACGGACCGGTAAGTCTGTCTCGATCCGCGGTGACGACGGAATGATGCAACACGCAAGGGTAGTTGCAAAGGAAAACAACGGTCTCTTCGTGGACTTTTGCACTACGAAGCCCTTTGTTTTCGTTCCATTTGGTAATATTTACCACGATCCATATGCGTCCAAAATTAGTTTGGAGAGGAAGCCCGTGCCGAAGAAGCCAGTTGAGGTGTTGTTACGACTAGAGTCACTAGACGCGGACGGGCCGTGGAAATGGTACCCGGCTACCGTCTGTGCAGTAACTGGAGAAACTGCTACGGACCTCCGAGTCGGATTTGTTAAGGCCTATACGCCCAATGGCACTACGGTCACGACGATTATCCCGTTGCTCCACCTTCGTTTCTCCTGTGGTAAAGCGCACCTAAAGGAACAGCTGGTGGCAGTCGGAGATGATGTTTATCCTGATGTGCATCGCCAGCTGTCGTGGGAACTGAAAATCACTACTCTACCACAGATTGAGTTGGGTGAAGTGCTGAGCTGCCTCGGGGTCTCGACGTGTCACTATGTGCGATCGGTGTGCAAACTATGGGACCAAATGGCTGGAGCGGCCGCCGTCAGTATAATTCGCCTTAGTTTTGATGCACATTACAGCGTTGTCTGTTTAAGCCGCGTCTGGAGCAAGAAAGTTTCCATGATAGTAATTGACGATATGGCAGAGGACTTACCGTCTGTCTGTCACTTGCTGAGCCGTTCCATACTTCAAAACGGATGCGCTCCACTGAAGGTCTTGATGATTCGGGGATGTAATAACCTCCCTGTTCGTTACACCATTGGCAGTGGTTTCAGTGACGAGCTGTCACTTGTACAATCCGTTTGTCAGAGGCTAATTTTTGCGCAGCTTCCGAAAGCCGTTCCGGATTGATTTTGACGGCCACACGCACGAACATCATGTACACATCCCAACCGGACGGATCGACTTGTCCACAGCGAATTATCGTGCGCAGTTGACCAGAATGATCGCTAGCAGTGTGGCGAAGCATGAAAGAGATCTGGAGAAGATTCGCTCTTACTTTGCTCAGCCAACTCGCTCGTCGGACTGCGTGGACTGTCAGATGCAGGTGGGCAGCTTTTTCATTGCAATCAGAACATGTGTGACTAATCGTTCCACGTGAATTCGTAGATTCTGAACGATGTTGATGACGTCATGCTTGGGGATGCCGATGACCGCCGAAAGCAGTGCTCCATCAGATATCTCCTGACATTGCAGCCGGAAAAGTTAAACGGCTTTGCCGTAGCCGCAGTCGCACACGTGCTCAAAAAGTATTGCGAAGTACAGGCGCTGGTTAAATGATTCGGGCTTTAAGTTTGACCTGTGCTGCGGTTTGGAGTTTTGACGTTTTCTGTTGTCGCTAGTGGCGTCTCGCCACTGTTCAGTGTTTTTTTGGCGGAGATTGTGCGTGTGCGATCGTTTTTATAGACTGTCTGCAGTTTGAATAGTCGGGTGCGAATATACCGTGCGATGTTTACTGCGAGACGGCTACAATGTTTTTTCACTTTTTGAAGTACGTGTAATTTGGTTTCGAATAATATTTGGTACAAGAAGACGCAGCACGTCGAGATCTATCACGCTGACACCCACGTCGAGATCTATCATTTACTCGTGAATCGGCTCACAGCTAACGCTGTATGGCAGTTTACAACAAAGGCTATATATGTAACTCATAACTCATAATTGCTGGTCATAACTCATAAGTCATAACTCATAATTCGCACTCATAACTCATCACTCGCGCTCGTAACTCATAAACAATGGTCATCATTCACCAGCGGTCAGTTGCGGTCACTGTTCGATGATTTCCGTGACAACTACTCTGCCCGTCACCACTGGCCATAATTATTGACCAATACAGCAGTGTTTTTTGAGGCTTACTCGTCGCATCCTGGTGCCCCTTAGCTGCTTTCTATCCGTAGTCACCTTAAGGCCAGTGACCTGTAGTTTCAGTAGGTTTCACTGCGGATTTTTTGTGCGCGCAGCCAGGATCGATAAAAGGGGATGCGGCGTTGCACTCAGTACTAAAAGGCCCAACATACACCAACGCAAAAACGAAAAAGGAGCGCAGTATCCCGCTGTTGGGCAATACCTGGATAACGTTTAAACACAAACCGGTGTACCACAAATGTGGTTTTAAATCGATTCTTTTGTAACTTGCATGAAAAGTAAGACCTATTGTGAATCAAAACTAGCCTTCCGGCATTTTGCCGAAATTTTAAAATGAATTCTAAAACGTTTGAAATTTGTTTCAAAATTTCACAGTGGTGTTGGTAGGCTGGTTTTGGACTTTGGTTCACAATCGTTTCTCATGTATATCTTCGTTTTTTCACTATAGCCAGGGGTTGCTAACAGACGGATACTGCGCGCAATTTTCGTTTTTGCGTTGGTGTATGTTGGGCCTTTTAGTATTGAGTGCAACGCCGCATCCCCTTCTATCGATCCTGGCTGCGCGCACAAAAAATCCGCAGTGAAACATATTGAAACTACAGGACACTGGCCTTAAGGTGACTACGGGTAGAAAGCAGTGAGGGCACCAGGATGCGACGAGTAAGCCCCAAAAAACACCGCTGCATTGGTCAATAATTATGGCCGGTGGTGACTGGCAGAGTAGTTGTCACGAAAACCATCGAACAGTGACCGCAACTGACTGCTGGGGACTGATAACCATTGTTTATGAGTTATGAGCGCGAGTTATGAGTGATGAGTGCGAATTATGAGTTATGACTTATGAGTTATGACCAGCAATTATGAGTTATGAGGTACATATATAGCCGTTTACAACCAGTACTTGTTTCAAATTGGCTCATTTATTTGTACTAAGCTACCGTCGACGACGGAGTTGGTTGTTTTGATTTTTCTTACGTTGCGTGAGACATTTTACAATAGCAAATACTGTAACGTTTGAAACGACATCCTGGGACGTTCTCTGGGCCTATGTATCTTTCGTATTATTTGTCATTTCACGTCCATGGTTGTTCAGAAGGTAAGGGCTGTCGCTGCTTTATGAGTTGAATTAAATGTGATAGTTCCTGTATGTTACGGCAGCTGCTGTGTAGGTGGAGTCTTTTATGCAAATATGTATTACGAATTTGCACGTGTTAAGAATTTTACGCTTTACCAGAGCTACTTTGTTAAACAGAAGGAGATCCCTTTAACGGAATCAACAGCGGTAATTACAATAAGCAGCCATCAGTTCACAACGACGCTAGGCCATGTGTTATCCGCACTGCCGAAAGAGTTGATCAAGCGAACTGAAGCACAATGTCCACTGGAGGAAAGACAATCAGATTTGTGCAGCATTCTCATGCAAGAACTTGATGGCACGCAGTTTGAGTCCCTCCAGTCCACGAGCCACTGCGAAGTTCAGGGAGGATAGCGCTGTCTTTGCACTAGGTGTGACAAAAGTTTCGTTGCAGTTAAGTAGAACATAGAAGAGCTGAATCTGATCGCACTACACGGAGATATGATAAACAGTTACTGCATGGTTTGGCGGCAGAACAATTTGTACGCAAACGAATCAGTCAAACGAATCAAACACTTTCTACAGCTGGGCATCGTTCAGATAGCTCGGCAGTGGAAACGTGATGAAGCGATCTGGCTGTATAAGATCCGGAACAGCGGTGCCTGTCCAGTCCCACTATACATGACGGAGATGGTCAAGTTCCAGGAGAACAACCGGTTACGTGGGTCCATTCGCATCGATGCCAGAGCAAAAAAGAAAGTCGGCGAAACTACCCTTGCAGTTAGACTACGAAATTTGCTTTCCATTCTGGCAAAAATTTCAAGCGATGTTTTGCGTAGTTCTAGCTTGGCTGTTTTTAAGCGTGCGATTTCTTCTGTGACTTTAGCGTAACTTGCTGTCGTGTATTTGAATCAAACAGACCGGAGTCGGGTTGTCTGCTTAAGAAGGAAATAATAATAATAATAATAATAATACTTTCCAAAAGCGTTGCGTACAGACTCCGTATGTGTATTCAAAGTCTAGCAGGTTTAAATTTTAAAACAAAACTATGCAAATATGCTATCAAGTTACCTCAAGTGATCTATCAGTATGTTCTCGCACGCCGCACACAGTCCCTCAACGCCATACATGTCTGCGATTTTGTAGACTTCTTCAGCAACATCCTTAATTGGCTCAGCATCAGCTCGATCTGTATACAAAAACTCCAGCAGAATTTCCAGAGAGTTACCACTGATACCGTCAATCTTGCAGACACCACTGTGCTTCTCCTGCATATCATGCTGGAACATGGCAGCAAAGACCGGTGAGCGAGCGGCCAGAATAAAGCGATGACAAGGAAATCGTTTTCCGTCGCGGGAAATCAGAACACAATCCGCATGGACGTTTCGTGCGTACCCGTCCCACAACTGAACAGGCAGCGACGGTTCTTTGATGATGTTTTTCGATCCTACGGGAAAACATGAGTTCTACTTCGATGATCTCCCTGGGTGCGATGATGTAGGTCCAAGCAAAGCGATTCTTTTGGACATGAAAAATCTCCTCGGTTGCTGCTATAGTTTTCAGTTGGATCCCCTCTGATCGTGAAATCCAGGGTGAATCCGTACCACCAGAACCAGCACTTCCTTTGTCCTTGAAAAGTGCCCCCCTAAAATCCATACGCTGATCTATACTTGATATGCATGACTAGACGCATGAAACAATTAAATTTTAGCTCTTCGCAAAACTGCACACTAAGAACAAGCCACCGACAGGGCAGACGCAAAACAGCATAGAAATTAGGAAAGCAATCTTTCGCCCCGCAGCAGTACCAATCTTTATCACTTACGTGACCGTAAAATGAACGACATCTGTTTGGGATGCCATCAAGCCCTTGGGAGGAATCATTTCCGTGAGTCCTCCAAGTGTCATCGTTTTCCTGCTTAAATAGGGCCACACAACGATTAAGATGATCTTGTATATCCAGTCTCCAATGGGAAGGTCCGGAACTTCGGGAACCCGATCAACAGTCAGTCGCATCTCAATCGTACACCAAGATTGATGGAAACGTTCTTCGTTTTGTGCTAATCTCGTTAGCAGGAACCTGAAAGCGAATCACGCTGGCGGAGATCGCTGCAACATTTCCTCGGACTCCGTTTCCTGTGGATGTCATTGTCGGAGTTGCTGAAATACCAGCCAGCGCCAAGTCAAGAAGCCTAAAAATTCAATTTAATTTCGAAGAGAACCGATCAGCGGTGATTCATGAGGGTGGCTGAATAATAACTGCTAAAATGCGCAAAACTTTTCGTTCTCGAAATAATACACTATAAAGTATGCGGCAACAGTTGGCCATACGTCATTTACGTACGCCTAGAGAATTGAATACCAAAATTTTACAGAGTAGTGTTACAGTACAGTAAAATTGAGGAACTATCGATATAGTACATGCGTTACGGATTATGCGACTGTTCAGCGCCGCATATCCCAATGCGTAACGTTTCGGAGTATGAACGGATTTGTGTCCGACATATTTGACCGCGCTAGCATTTCGAGAACTTGGATTTTTCAGCGCCGTACGCGTTGCGCAAAGGGATATTTCTGTAACGTACGCACGTTTGCATCCGTTTTCAAGTGTGCCTAATGCCTATGCGGCAAAATTCCGATTTAACCAGCTGTACAACTACCAAATAAAGCAGAAAAGCAAGCTGTACAATTTCTCAGCACATCTGTCTTCTTGTTAATTAGTTAAACCGTTTGACTAAAAAAACGAATTTTATTTAAAACAAACAAGCATTTAATTCGTTTTAAGTTCAAGCGAATTATTGCGGTTTTCCGAAGTGCTGGACAGACAATGTACAGTACTTCTGAAGTATGCACACTGAGAGTCGTATGTCTTTGCACTGGTTTGAAATTCGAGACAAACTATTACAGTTTACAAGTTCCAACGAGATATCAGTTGTCCACAACGTGTAGTACTTCTACAGTAGTTCTGCAACGTTTCGAAAAACTACGGCGCTGGTGCAGCGGCTGTGGATGGAGCTTTGAAACCCCGGCTGCGAAACGTTACTGCGCTGCAATGAACCCGGAAGCTGAAATATGCGGTACATACTACAGTGCATCAGTGTGAGTTGTCCGGTCGATTGGCCAACAGACAACATAGAATGGGGCGTTGATTCTCAGTATGCTAAGCAGTAGTTGAGCCCGCAATGGCATGCAGAATAGGTGTCGCGAGCTTGATTTGTTACAGTCCAACCACATCCTGCTTGATGCATAAGCCACGAGGCACATTTTCGTATGCAGATTGTGCGTGATATACCGAAACTGTTTAATCACTCCACGTTTCTTTTTTGTGGAGATTATCTGGACTACTTCTGTCGCTACACATGATGGCGTCCTTTAATAAAGCAAATGGTGTCCGCGGAGTGATCTCAACCAGTCCCGCCTGTGTTGTTCACTTCCCGATTCCTGCGAAGGAACTTCTTGTTACGGAAAGCTACACATCTTCCAACACTGCCACATGCGCGCTTCATATGAAACTGCGTGTAGTTCCCGTTCAAGACGTCCCAAGTCTTTGCAGTGGAGACTGGATATTCCAGATCAAACTGAGGATGTGGCGTCATATGCAAACGAAGACCATGGCATTTGACGGATCCACAACAATTGTTCCTCCGGGAGCCTTCATTGCGACTGGAGCTGATGTTGTTCATTTTTCAATCATGTAAGTATCCAAGAACTGGTGGTGGTTTCTGGGTCGCCGAGGGTTTTCCGCCAGAATGTCCAGCTTTTTTGAAACTTTGGAAAAATATGTTATACGCTTGGTTCGACCATAAACGATCGTGTGGTTTCAGGGGACAACATTTCAGTGCCAAAGGCAATGCTGGGCGTGACAATCTTGCATCCTGGATTTCAAGAGCAGGGGAAATAAAAAAACGATTTGTAGTATTAGATGAATATGCTATGGCTCAGATCAAGAACGCTCGCACCGCTTGGACGTACATCATCGCACCAAATGAGACCCTCGAAGTGGAACTCACTTTTGCAACAGAGATAACCATCGCCGAATCGTCGCTTCCCGCTCAGCAGTGGGATGGGCAACCCGCCAATCGTAATACGGATTGTGTACTGATCTCCCGCGATGGGAAGCGGTTTCCGTGTTACCGCTCCCTCTTGGCCGCTCGCTCTACCGTGTTTCTGGCCATGTTCGAGCATGATATGAAGGAGGAAGGCAGCGTTGACAGCAACCTTGATGATATTGATGCTGACGTTTTGGAGATCCTCCTGGAGTTTCTGTATACAAACCGAGCTGATGCTGAGCGCGTTAAGGATGTTGCTGAAGAGGTGCACAAAGCGGCGGAGAAGTATGCTGTTGCGGAACTGTGCGCGGCGTGTGAGAACATCATGACGGACAATTTGAGGTGAGGAGATTAACATCTTGCGGTCATGGTCTCTCGTAATGTCTTCGGAGATGCTCAGTTAGTGGGTGCAGGGCCGCCGTTTGTTTAGCATGTGTTGTTTATTGGATTTCCTATAAATTTTATGTGCGGCAAGTGTGTTATTTTGCTTGTACCCTGGTAGAGCTAGATACACGGCGTATACAGGATTCTGTTGCTACAACATGCAGTTTATCACTAAACATAATAAAGATATGATTAGTCTGCAGAACTAGATATAGAATCCATGGAAATTCGAAATGCAAGATGAGATACGATATGTTTATGTTTCTAGTGTAAAGACGGCGCTGTCCTACCTCAACTTCGCCGTCCCGCGCGGACTACAGACGCTGAAAACGCGCACTATCCAGTTCATGAGCGGAAACATCGAAGCGATGTGAGTCCATTTTAGAAGACTTCCCGTTCCAGTGGCCTGGAGAGACTTTAGGCGCTTGTTGTGCTTACGTGCATTGATGAGTGTTTTGTTCGAGTTGGTACACTGTTCATTAATATGGTGCAGTCGCACGTAGCACGAATGTCGATGCCTCGATGGAGACCATAGAGTGCGGTGTTTTGATTTTGCTGTCTTTAATCTTCTTGCTAAGGAGTATTGGTAACACACTGTTGGAATGACTGTCAACAAATTGAACAAACTGATGTTCTTTTGTACATTATTTCAGTCTCGATGTTGTTTCACGTCTGTTTAGAAAGTAAAGGCCATTCACCACTTATAATGTATCTGTTATTACAACCGGAAATACAATATTAAAAATGTTGCCTCCTACGCAGATCGACAGGAGGAAAACATGCAATCCGACATCGCAGTTTGTTGTTGCGAACTTGCGAAACGTTTCGTACGCTAGTAGTCAGATTTTCCTGTGTTGCGACAGCGCTTCCAGATCAGAGACCAAAAACTCTGGGCGCCGGTGTGTCCTGTAGCTGCAAGTACGTGTTACCGATCACATACTTGAAACTACCGATTACATACGCACTACGCAAACATTACCATTCCGCAACAATACAGCCGATTTACAGACTGAACAGATGTTTGGAAGAATAAAGATTGAAAAACTGTTTGTCGATTGTTGTTCGGAGTATAGGTAGTTTTTTTTTTATCAACAGATATTCGATGAAGCCACACAGCAACATCCACGCGTGTGAGCGGTACAATGTGTTGTGAGTAAGAGATCTGATCGTGTAAAGCTTAAACTGTAAACCACACCGCATCGGTGTTACGATTAGTCAATTGTATAGCATATTTTTAGCCGTCACCAAATCCTTCGTCACTCTCTTTACTCTTTCGTTATCACTTACTGTACAGTATACCGTAACATGAGCCACAGCTCTCATTTTCTAGTTAAAGGTGGACGTGGACAAGTACTAGACCCAGATATAGGAAGTAACGTCAGCATAAAGTACAAGCTTTACAGAATAAACAAAAACGATTGCATGAATAACCGTTCTGGTGAAAAACCAAATATTTCTGTCACATCTATATAATTATATCAAATAAAGGATAAAGTTCAAGGATAACACCGAGCATTACAACGTGAGAAGAGCAGTAGCAATCGACGCGAAAGCCAAACGGAAGATCGGGGAAACCACGATGGAAATGCGACTAAGGAGTCTTCCAGATAAGATTCTGAAAGTTAATCCAAATGTGTTGGATGTTGTGTGTGTGCCATTCTCAAATTCACTCTTAGAACTGTTGATCTGTCCTGATTTATATATCTCTGTTCTATAATAAAAATAATAATAATAATAATCCATGAGGCATGAGGTGGTCTGATTGCTCGATGATCGGAAATTGCACAAGGTGGTGTGAAGTCCGTGTCGAGCACCTTCGGTTAACCAAATGGTTATGGAAATCCGAATAAGTGGAAGTGGTGCCACGAGCAGTCCGCATGGTTTTCCAGGCAATCCCACAGCTAAAATCAGTATGGCGATCTTTTGCTGCTTTTTTTGTAAAATTTTCAAATGACCACAGGTATTGCAACCTTACTGGGAACGGTTTACTGTCGCCCACAAAGTCGGCTACGCATCGTCTAATCACCTCACAAGTTTTTGATAAGCATTTTTGCGTGTTCATCGGAGCATAGTGATAACAGCTAGTCATAGGGCCGGATTCTGCCGGGGGAAGAAAACGGTTTAAAAACGCACTTTGGAATGGTCAACACGTATGTGACAGGCAAATCAGTCCAGTTACTTAATAGACTCCGGCAAAAGCGTCCTGACGACCTCAGCCGTGTCCGTATTGCACACGTAACCGCGGAGAAAAGAAATTTTGGGTGGGCTAAATTTACACCGGACGGAATTTTTCCCTTCGGACGTTTTTGCCGGTTCACAGGCAAAAGTGTCCACCGGACGGTTTTGCCGTCCCGACGGATTTGCCGGTCACACATGTACAATGGACGGGTGAGAAGGGAGAACATTCAGATGAGCTCTGTTTGTAGTTATGTTTGGTGTTTACGGCGGTGGCATATATACCACGGTCCCAGCAGTTCTATCAACGCAATGTATCGATTTGCTAATAAATCCCGACGTCTAGCATTACCGGTAATAGTGGTACCTTGCTACCCACCGTCCCGCAATAAAGTCCCCGTAGCAACCGTAGCATTACCGGCAATAAGGTCCCCCTTTGTATTGCACTTTGCACTACCGGCAGTAATGTCACCTAGCTTTCAGTACTTCCGTTCGTATGGTGCCTAGCGTTGCTTTTATTCGTGGTCAAGCCGCTGGCGATGGTAACGCCTGGTGCCTCGCTTTCAGGGGTCTGGACACACCTAGTCCATGTACTTATTCTTGATGGGTCTCGGCAAACATTGTCTAGATGAAACCGAGTTCTGCTGAGCTGTGACAAAAGCGACCGGATGACCTTTAATATTTTCAAATGTAACACATTAAACTCGAAAACAATCAGAATTATCGATTTACGTACGCGATTGAAACTGTTGTTGGATTTACGAGTCTTGCTAGTGCTCGATCTACCACACGATACGCTGGATCGTCTATATCTAACTGCCACCGCTTTAAAGATGTTAACATCTGAGCACTCGCAGCAATTCTGGTTCTCGTGAAACAGATTGAGCCAAATTCGGCTTATTGTGGATTGTCTGCACTTACGCTTTGTACGCACCACCAGTGTTATGATGCGGTAAGAAGCCGGTAAACCAATTGACTGCAGATAAGATATAATTCGGAAATGTGTGACAGTCATCGTTACTTTTCCTGCACTTGCGCGGCTGCAATACGTTCAGCTTTAGCCAATCAAACTGCACACAGCGAATGGGACCGCAAAATAATTGAAATATTATTTGAAAGCAAAAATAGCTTTTTCTCACAATGCAACCTCCACCAAACTACTTACACACACATTCTTATCCTCCCAAAAAGCAACCCACCCGACTCAACCGCAACAGACCAGAAAAACTATGTATCCGTGCACAGCACTATTAAACATTTCAGACAAATGAAAACCACGGATTTTCGCAAATTAAACACCAAGAAAGGACGTTCTGCTAGACTGTAACGTCCAACGTCGGTACACGCACAGACGGTTTGGTCTGCAGCAGAGTCCGGTAAGCAGGCAAACTACTGGGGCTTCAACGTTCGTATTGCTGGATCGCACCGGCAATTGCGGCAACAGCCAGGCCGTTGAGTTTCTCTGGCTGTAAAGTGACCAAATGCTTGGGCGACCACTGCTCTCGGAGGCCATCTGAAGCCCCACGCATGACATTCGCACCGTACTCCAAGATCTGCAAAGAAAAGCACGCTCTGAATCACTTGGCACAGATTGTTAATCGGATGTTGGGATCACCTCAAGCATGCAGTCCACACATTCCGCCGAGCGATCGGGCTGACTAAAGTAGGAACGAATCGACTGCATTTGGTGCACACACGTCTGTACATTTTCGGTCAAGAATGCGGAAAACTGTGCCCAAAAGTTCGCTTGGGACAAAGCGATGTGGCCAGACTTGATCAATACCATAGAATAGTCTTCGTCTGCGTCAAATTTAATATGCAGCTTCGTTTGGGCGTTGCGAAAGACCATGTTCTGGCAGACAGACTGTGAGAATAAGAGTTCCTGGCTAAGACCGCGGCCGACTGCATAGGTGATAGGGAGATCATTGTAATTTTGGAGCACCAAGGTCTTTAGTGGAGTGCACCCGTTGTGGAGTATGAGCCGACTCAGAAGATGGCAGACCGCCGGAAAATAGTCGCCCACGTCGTCCATAATCACCGTGGTAACTTCCTTGTTCCAAACTTGGCTCAAACAGGCCACACTACTGTAAGCGTCGGAATCCAGATGGATGGTATTAAAACTCGTGCTTCCGACAATTTGGTCCCATAGTCTGCACACGGATCGCACCTGGAAGCATGTGGTGACGGAGAGGCAGTCCAGCACTTGTCCGAGCGCAGCCGACGGCAGATCATTAATTTTCATTTCCCACTCCAGCCGCTTATGCAGTTCAGCACGAACGTCATCTCCGCTTGACAACAGATGCTTCTGCAGTTCCGTAGCATTGAATGGTGCACGCAGTTGCTTGGAAGGCACCACCGCTGTCGTCCCGTTGACTAATGACACTGTGACAAATCCGCCCTTCAAAGCTTCACCATCAGGACCGGTGACTGCAAGAATGTTGGCTGGGTACCATTTCCACGGCTCATCCGGTTGTAGTCGGAGTAGCACTACCGCGGGCTTGTTCAGACAAAGATCCTCGAATCCCTGAGTGTTGTACGAATATATCTTGCCAAACGGCACAAAAACGAACGGCTTTCGGTTGCAGAAGCTCACGAGCAGGCCATGCTTTTCCTTGGCAACTACACGTGCGTAGTGCAGCAGGCCGTCGTGGCCGCGGATCGCCACAGCGCTTCCAGTGTACACGTCAGAAGGGAATGGCATTCCCAGGTGCTTTTTATTCAGGTTCCCCAGGCGTTTACTACCAGGGTCGACGGCCTATAAGGGTGGCTTTTGTTAGGCTGATACAATCAACAGTAAGTAAACAAGGAGGCATTAACGCTCGACAGCTGAAGTCCGTGAGGAAGAAGAGAATTCTAATCAGTGCATCGTTAATTGCGTGTTACCGTAACAAGCACGTCAGTGATCCTCATTTCTTACAGCATGTACATACTGTATTCCCAGTAAAACCATATTATCAACTCTCCATCCGCTTTGACTCTTACCTGTGTGATACACCTAGAAGCTGCACTTTGTGGAAGCATCCAAACGGCCTGCAGCTGATCCTGCAGATCGTTGTTGTTATGGATGGAAAACGATGTGCGAAACCGCTCCGAAAAACCGCGTTCACTGATATTGATCCACTTGCCTGAAACGCTCATTTCTAAGGGTGGTAGATACGGGCCAAACTGGGAATATCCCAGCTTAGGGCCGATCAACTTTATAAAACGGCAGGTCGGCTCAAAGGAAGCCAGGGCGTCTCTCAAAGCACAGAGTTTCAAGCAGAAACTGCGGGAATCTATCGAACAGATGTACACTCGGCGAAGTGCAACGCCGGCGAGCCGTGGGTATCCGTTTTCTTCTTGCACTCGCTTGATGAAGCCCGCCAGTGTCCTAATACTCCCTTCTCCGGCATCCATAACAATAATCCGGGTCGTCGGTTTCCATAAGCTGTGCCAGTAAGGAGGCGCGATGTACGGCCAGCCTCGTTCGTTCATGTTGATAATCAGCCCCGCAGTCACCAGTATAATGTTGTTCCACACGAAGCAGACGCGACGCATCTTGGTTTGCTGCTCCGTGTGCAAACAGTCGAAAATATCAGCCAATATGGGATGTGGTAAATGGTTAATGCGGAAGTCGACCGGCAGTGGGTAATGCACCACCAAGTTCACTGGATCATTATACTTGATAACCGAAGACTCCAGTTGGGAATCATGTGACCGTAGTCGAATTTGTTGGCCCGGGACGATGATACAGGCTGTTACGGTGCTCGGTAATGAGACGCTAACATGGCCGAAGCATCCCTTTTTGAAATCAGCGGCAATAAGCCTCCCTGGATGCCACTTCCACGGCTCGTAAGCCTTGAACTGCAGTAATACCTCCACCGGATCGTTCTCCTTCAGCACCGTTGTGATACCGGAATCGTACTGATCGCAACCCTGATACCATGCACTGAATACTCCGTCCAGACGGAAAACTCTGCCGAATGGAACGACCTGCATCCGGTCTGGCCCGCATCTGAAGTCGACCAATAATCCATCCTCTTCCTTGTGAATGAGCCAGCCATACTGCCACAGACCGTCGCTTCCTCTGACCGACACAGCGTTCTTATGGGGGACTCGGCCGGGAAAGATAACTCTGGAAATTGCCATGCCAGGAACCAAGACAGGCCTACTGCAAGCACGAGAAGTATCTCCGTAAACAGTCAGGATGAGCTACATGTTATAATTATGTCGAATGCGAGTTACTGCGCACCAAAAAAATGTCTTAGGTACCGATTTTTTTGCTGTTGGTGGACTGGTTCCACAATAACATTAGGTTTCCCGCGATCACGAAACTGTCAGCTCTCCACAATTCCAGAGAAATGGGTCAGCGATCCAGCAGAAAATGGGGCCGTAACTGATGAAAGAAAGTGGAGTGGAAGGAACCTCTTAAATGAAACAGACAAATCTACAGCTGGAATATGCAGGAAAAAACAGTATGCCGGGAATACAAGCCACAGCTGTCTGTAAACTGTAGTGTTGAGCTAACGGAGAGCGCGCATTATCTGCCAGCATTCACGCAGTGTTCGTTAAAGCCGTCAGCTATTGGTTGTCGCCTTGTCGGATAATGGGCGGTCGTGTGAGTCACTAAGGATAAGAACCGGGCAATATCACGATACGAAATCGGACAATATCACGTTAGCAAATCTTGACTAGTCAGTTATCTAAGTTGTCTAAATATCGAAAATATGATATAAAACAACTCATTTATTAGTTGTGGGACCATATCCTGAGGTGGCTGCAGCCATTTTGGTAATTCTACCGCTGTTAACATTTCTGTTATACCGTTTTGTATAATATTTTTACATCTGTTTACCAAACCGAAATTGCTGCTTGTTCTGCTACTAATACTAAAGAGGGAAGGAGAATTAGAGAATCACTAGGACTGATCACCGATAGGGGCGACCGATACGGTCACGCTTCGGTGATCATACTGTAGACGGGGTATAAACATGGCAGTGGTAATTGCCACGCCACACGGGCAATGCTAACCAGCAACGGAAAAGCTGGAGTTGTCAAAGATTCCGTGCTTTTCTTGATTACAATCTGGGCGGGCAATGGTCTGTGGTTTATTTCAATTTCTCGCTGGTTGTTTATAATTGACCGGTTACTTACTGCTAATCAGCCCTAATGCTAATCTTACTGCTAATTGTTATGAAGCCTGTTAGCTTGCTTTACCAGTAACTGATGCTTCGTCGCAGTGTTTTTATCAAGCTTGCGGCTCGTCGGCAATCTTCTGCCGTCCTTTGGGACTGATGTTCAATTCGGCAGGTCATGTAGCCTGTTACGTAGGAGCAGTTGGTTGATTTTGTCCAGGAGGGTTTGTTATTTGGTTAGCTGGATCGATTCCACGTTGTCGGTGGTGATGTACACCCACGTCTTGCTGGTTCGTTTATCGGGAGGGATGACGTCGATAATTGCAATGTCTATCTTCTGCGGCTGTTATACATCTGTGGAAGTACAATACGTTGAAATCTTCGAGCTGGGTGTCTACAAATTGCCTACCGGAAACGGTTTACTGTCCCCGACAAAGTTCATGCTGCAGTAATGTGTGTAGGCTGCGCAGTCAAGAAGTGTTTGATACCCACTTCTGCGTAGTCTATGGATCACAGTCGTAACAGCTAGTAAAAGCGGCGGAAGCTGCCGGTAAAAACTACGGCAAAAAGTGCCCGTTTTTGAAGCGAAAGTGCCCATTTTGAAGCGCGAACGCTGCATCAAAGTGACAGTTATAAAGTCTAAGTACCGTCAATTTTTTGCAGTCCAATGAGAATCTAGGACAAAGAGCCGGGATCTCAATCCATTAGCTGGTGAATACCGGGACTTTGCTGATAGCAGGCTTCCATTCTAATGTGTAAACCAAACTATTGCTTCATATGCTTGTACGGTATTTCCTCACACTAAGAATGCAATTTATGTCAATGCGTCTCAACGACCATTTCTCTATCCAACTCACACATCACCAAAACTTTCAACCGCGGGTTCACGATTCCAATGGGGACAAGTGCATCATGGACGGCGTGCGCACGGCAAAAAAACGACAATTCAAACTCACAAATGAATAAGTTAGGAGCTAACATAAGCAGCACAAAATTACCCGCGCAACAGGGAAAATGAGTTGGAGACTCGGAAAACCTCAGATACAGAAACGACAGCCGAAAGTTATTGAAGGGTTATGTCAGAGAGACACATGCGGAACTGGTCAACCACCTTAATGCGCTGATCATCCCACAATTCGAATGGCACCCACTGATCCTTCTCTTTCAGACCCAGAAGGTAACCAAAAACGGCACTGTGATAGAGATGGGGTTTCCTGCCAATTCCAATCCGAAAATCACACACGGCGCCGTTATTGACGTCCCATTCGAACCAACAAGCGCCTGTGACAGAATACAAGTGGACGTTGCGCTCTTCCGCAACAGCTGCGGAGAATGGGGCAGTTCTTTTCTTGTGAACATCGCATTTATTTGCCGGGAGATTAATGCTGTCGAACGCGATTGGGATGTGCAAGCCAGCCTCGAAGGAACGCCGCAAAAATGCACAACACTCCGGCGCCAAGTCGGGACGCGCTTCCAGTAATACTTGTTCGGTCATACTTCCCTGAGGATCCCGACCCAAAGATATGCAAAACTCCTTGATCATTGCCCTGCTATGGAGCCGTGCAAAGGTGCACTTCAATGGAGCTGGCAATGGAGTGCGTGGCGCAACGACGAACGGCAGAATAGGTGTGATTTCGGCCAAATTAGCCTCGACAACACTGCTGGCTTCATTGGAGGTCAGTAGGCCATCCTGCAACAAAAACAGCATTGAAACACCGACAGGAACTCGTCATTACTCCGCACCTTCACAGGCCCATCAGCGAGTTGGGCGGCGCTGAACAGAGGAAATCGGATCGAGTACAGTAGCGAGCCAAAGTCATCCCGCAGGGTCCGCCCGTCAACGGCGTCCACGTTGTGCTCCACCCAACTGTAAATCAGAAATTGTAGGCCACAATGAAATTACACCATGTGGGCTAAATACGTACCGACGAAGACCGAGGTAGACATCCGGCTCTTGGGCGTTCAGGTGAGGATAGTCAACGATTGCTTTCAGGCACTCGAAAGAAAGGCGAGGAAGACCGTCGCCGTGCAGAACTTCAGTAGCGTTCAGGGCGATCCTGGCAAGAGCCAGGCCGGTCAAATCTTCTTCGTCCATCTGGGGCGCCTACAGTAGACAGAACTGTACAGTATCCGGCCGTGAAAGGAACCCCTGCTTAGTTACGTTATGTAATTTTGGTACGTTATGTAAAAGCCAGCAGTGCGAATGGAACAATCACATTTCGCCCCTTACCCTCTGAAAGACTACGCACGGGTCTTCTTGAAATGTGGCAATGAGGAACTGGATTCGTTCCCGACAGCTACGCGCCAGTTTATCAAGAAGATACTTCTTCGCGCAGTACAGGGTGTCCAGTGCGTTCTCCAGGCATCCTACCTTTTCCGATACGATGTATTCTCCGTACGCGTATCTGCAATTACGAGCACATAGCATTGTAAAATGTGGATTTCAAAGTAAGTACAAAGGTGTGACGGAAGCGGGAAACTGTTCTGAACTCACCGCAGCATAATTTGGAATGCAGTTGGAGACACATCGGGAATCTTGATGGGATCCTCCGTTTCGGGAAATGATCCGTGAAACATAGTTTGGAACATCGAGCTCACCATCGCCAGCAGAAACCTAGCACAGCAAAAAAATCTAACAGCATACAACCTGGCTGCCATCTTTATAAACGCTTGTCACTTGCTAAGCGTGGCCAAACTGTCAGATAGGGCAATAAAACGCTGGAGCCCACGCAAACCAAAACAGACGCTCTCCCATGTAAATTGCACAGGGCTTGTTTGCACACTTACTTATGGCACCTGAACGTCTTCCTCGGTTCATTCTGTCCGTCCCCGACCAGAAAAGCGACATCGCTAGGGATCTCCAGGTCAGGGTGATTGAGCAGATGACGAGCCCGCTTGGCGATGTGTTTGCTGGAATGCCAATCTTTTGCTGGTCCATTCACTGCCAAAGCTCCAGACATTGTTGTTGTTCAGCCAGCAGCAATAACGAATGTCTCGCGAACAATCAAAACTTGCACAGAAAACGCGATCGCGATCGTCTTGCTACGCCGTTGACCGTTGTACGGTAAAAACTGTCCACGGAATCGTAATCCGGAGACTCGGGACGGCCCTGGTTTGGTTTGGTTACCACTCGGCGGGTATTTGTGTACACTCTGTGGAAAATCTGGTCTAATTTTGGCAGAAAAGCGAATCAATTTTTTGCTTCAGCTAGAACTGCGATTTGGTTGTATTATTTATTCGTTGTACTTCAAAGTATGAATTTAATTAAATTGTTTACTCTTCTGCTTTATCATGTAATTCTTGCATGAATTTAATACAGTAATTTTAAGCGCTGTTGCTTTGTTACAAATTAAAAAATGCAACATTGATATTTTCTATTCGCAATGTATTCGAGTACTAGTTTTCTGGATTTTACTGATTCACATAAAACGCGCTTCTTTACCATGCAGTTCTAAGCACTTTGCACCTTCTTTCGTTTTTAACCTTTCCCTTGGACGGGTTGTATAGTCACAAGTTTAGAAGTGGTGCAAACGAATTTCATACCCAATTCGCTACCCTATAAGCAGGACGGACATGAGAAATTAGACACAGTTTCAAGCTTATAAGTGAAAATAGCCGATTCGTGGGATTTACAATGGAGAACAACCGATTCACACTGGAAACCAAACAGCCAATATAACTGCATGAACGTCAATCAACAATTTAACTGCACTGCAGATCTTGTGACAGGTAAACGCTGCACGTGCATATGCAGGAAATAATGATGAGCGTTAAAGAATGCATAGAGTGCCTACCAAAATAGATTTCTTTTAATTAGTAAAACCGTAGAAATACCGTTAATCACACTTACCTCTGTGTGTTGTGTTTGTTGCTCGACGAATCTTGACGCTAAAAATTGCGCACACAACCAGATTAGGAGCATCCTTACAGCACGGGAATACAACACAGGAATAAAATGGCGGTACAAGGACTCTTACATGCTCCAGTAAATGCTACCATATCCGAATTTATTATTTATCCTTTGTACTTTGGGAGCCGTAAAAAGCTGATTTCCATAAGCGGTGCATATCTACACTTTGACGATGTTCTTCTTGCATAGAAATGATGTAAAAGAAATCTCGTTCCCAGCGAATATTTGACCCATTTTACAGCACTGCCATCGCGGAATCCGTTTAGAACGAAATGCATTTTCGATTGATTACGAACAGAAAAGTCAATTACAAACATATACTATCTGCAGTGCGCTATAGCGTAACTCCAATCCGAGCTGAAAACTCTTGAGCGAAAACTGGGTCAAAGCTAGTAGATCTGCAGCACATGTCCAGCGAAGACCACAAGAACAGAAGAGATGAAGAAAATTTTATTGAATAAGAATTTCGCGTTCGTGAATTGGACTATATACAGATACCGTTCATTGTTTTCGTAAAGATCAGGAAGTCTAACTAATCTACCTGACATGTGACGATGTCAATGATCTCACAAGTCAGGGACACATTCCTGAAAAAAACTAGGCAGGCAGTCTTATTGTAAATTCATCATTTCGTTCGCCGGAAACGGGTAATCGACCGGAGCGGAGCGAAGGTCTTCTATACTCAGCTCGAACGCATCTATTGTCCTCGTGTTACGGAAGTGAACACATTCCTTTCGAATACGATAACTTCC
>JAQGAU010000538.1:0-26527 GCA_034698045.1 Paramacrobiotus richtersi
TACGGCGGACGTTTTTTCGGCCCTCCGGACGGTTTTAGCGGTTGCGGGTGAAAAGTGTCCGGCGGACAGGTTTTCCGTCCGGACGGTTTTAGCGGTTACAGATGCTCGTCCTGTTGTATAAATCACTTGATGACTCAAAGTAAGAAAAACGTGCGGTAGGGAACTGCGTTTAGGACACAGTGTGATAGGCTGATGAATGCCAGGAAACTAAACCATGTGCCACGCGCAATAATGGAGTCAAATGAATAAAACGGCACCGTCTGAGTGCCTGTGGGTTTGCACTGAATGTAGCACGCTGACCTCTGCGTAGTGCATACAAGTCTGACGCTGACCGAAGTTCGCGCTTCCAATTAAGAACTGGGTTGGATTTCAATACACTCAGCTGTTTTGTTAATTACTAACGAAGAGCTGGAGCTTTGTTTTCTAAAAGGCCCTGCTATGATAACTGCGATTCGCAATGGTTTAGTCCGTCCCTCTTGTGTCCTCCGGAACCGAATTTCCGGCTCCGATACAGATTCCATAGTCCTATTCCGCCAAATGTGCAGGCCGACACCCCTAGTTAATCTGTAATGACATGCTCATAACAATGATAGTGGACGACGGTCTCGCACGATGGTTAGTTAGGCAGCTTAGTCTTGCCGTTTGATCGTTTGCCCATAATATATTGTGCACTTTCGTCTAAATCGTATGTTTTTCCTATTTTGTCAGAGGTATCAATTTCCCTAAATTCGTACAGTGCAATTATTCTTGCCCCACCCGTAAGAGAGAGAAAATTAGAAAGGTAAAAAAAAGTATCCAACAAATTCCTAGTTCCATTCGCTTATAGTATGCTATAAGCAAACGGAACTGGAACTGTAATTGTTACAAACAGTGACAAGGACGGTTCGATTCCACCAGAAATGCATTTTACGCACAGACATTTCGCATTTTTCCTACAGCGGTTAATCACAATTCACAGCTGAGTTCAAAGTTTGACCAAGACGTGAAACAGGTGGCTCGATCAAAGACAGACAACAAATGTTTTTATCTTGATGCATGATTACAAGGTTGCGCAGACAGTTTTAAAAATTAACTTGATGTGTGTAGCATGTTCTAAACTGTTGTTTGGCTGACTTGCTGTTATTTGTCATTGGAAAAGCGATTTCCGTGAATCGAGCCACAAAGCGCAGCGTGGTTCACATTCGTAACGAATGTTCTAAACATCTGTAAGTAGCGCGAACAGTCCGTCTATTACTGAGCATTAAGAAAGTGCAGAAATGAGTGCGTTCTGGAGGTATTTGCTGCCACTCCATTTCTTCATAGTTTGTATTCAAGGAGCGTATGAGTATCCAGAGGGTAAGTTTACGGTTGGCGAATAAACGGTACTCCACCAAGTGTTCCAACAGCGGAATCAAAAAGTATATTCAAAAAGCGAGTATTCGTTTGTAGGTTTTATCCATGGTTTTTATCTGTGTATCATTAACCTTGTTTACCAATAGTCGAGCTGGAGAACTACTGCGACCAGACCATTTACTTGTCCTGCCCTGATTCCTCGTCCGGTCGGGCGGGAAAGCTGCTTTTCTTCGTTGTTCCTTTGGAGAATTGCTCCGTGAGCGTGCAGACCGTGGGCTACTGTAGCGTCAACCATGCCATTTATTTCAATATTCGGTACATATGTATGCCTGTCTAAAGCCCTTATAATTTGGTTTGATGACATCCGAATGTTAGCGATCCGAATACCTGAATGCATCATTCAGTATGGTAAAGTTACTAGTTTAGATTTCTTTGTAACATCATTAGTCCAGCTTTTGCCTTCGAAACAAACTCCGTCTGTTAGACAGAAATGATACTGCCAAATTTTGGTAGGTGTACGATCGTCATGTACTGTATATGCAAAATTTCTGAAAATCTGTAATGATGCATAGCGGTTCTGTTTTATTGGTGGTAGAGTACGTACTATAGTAAGCGTTCTCAAGCGTACGAGCTTGGCGATTATCCAGCGTTATTTGTTCTAGTCGCTCTGATTTGGCGATGGAGGACTTCGTCGAAGTGTATGAAAACGTGCAGTATGGCAGTAACGGCACGTTAATTAAAAGTATCCCAGGTGGTGCCAGTTTTCGCGGCTACGACCCATCTTCAGTGGCCCAACTACTGACATCGTATAACACACAACAGCGGCTGAGATTTCACCTCCATCTCGAACCAACAACGGAGACGAACTACGCCCATGAAGTACACTTTGACTATACCATTGTGAGACGTACGTACCACCATTTCTTGCAGACTGCAGTCAATTAAAGCTGTAAATATTAACATATCCCTGAAAATATTTGGTTGGCGATCAGTCCAATATGGTACCGTTCGGTTACGGTGTAAAACTGTTGTGCATAAGACGGTCCCGTGTTTTAAAATAATGCCAACTCATTAAACCCTAGCAATTTCAGTGGCACCGGCACTAGATTTTACACGAGAATAATTTCCGTCTTTTGACTGTAATATTATAACTAAATTATTACAATTATTCTCGTATAAAATCCTGTGCCGGTCCTTTGTTGGCAGTCGTAGTGCAAACTGGGCGCGGCTTTTTTTTCAAACACTGGCATGTGGTACCATTGATGACTGTAGGTGCCTTGCTCTATCACTTCACAGTTCCGCTTATTTTCTTTCAAACAGAAACCTCACGATCGGAAGAGGGTTACTGTCGCGTACTGAACGGATACATTCCCAATGAAATTATCTGCTCCGACAGCAGCTCATTCCTCTGGCGCGTCAACTGTCCTGCGGCATACAGTCCAGCAATCGGCATAACCAATCGCGCATCCGGACAGCAGACTAACATACAAAAATTAGCTGTCAGTGCAATGTAAATCATGCCCATGCCTCCGTAACTCGGGTTTGCTAGGTTTTGATGTGCTTTTGTGGTGTATGATTAAATGTCATGTTTCCTAGATTTATTGTTGTGGCCACTGGCATTCTTCCAATCAACGGTAAAAGTGACGGTCTAAACCCACCATATAATAGAGTCAGGATACACTCAGAGTCCCGGTACAGTGAACTAGCTTGTAACGAGCGAAATCTCAATGACATGAGATCAATGAAAGGAGAATCCTGACACTAGCAGTGACACTGACACACTGTGATGATTCTGCAAGCTGCAGGTTTGCAATATTTAGTACGTCGCACGCGTTTCCGTTTAATTTAACTTCCAACACAGATGACGCCTAAATTATAACTCGTAAAAAGTCTGCCTGCTCAAGCTATTCTCAATCAGGGAAGTAGTAAAATGTTACTATTTATTACTTATTAAGTAAATAACATCTGGTTTCTGGGTAAAAAAGTAAACAGTAAGTAAATAAATAGCAGAGGCAGAATTGGTACGATAGTCACTACAGCGTGTCGTGCGTAGAAGTGTGCAAAGCGCGCACTGGTTCTGTCTGTCTTATTTCCTTGAGTGCATGGAGAACTACCGATTACATAGCTTCCGACGTGGCAATGCGTAACAGTACCTTTATAAATAAAACTGGTATTTATCCGACCTGCTAGCTAATGACCTTTCGTCCGCACGAGCGATTCTTTAAGAATAAGCTGTTACCTTCCTGGTTGTGCCCTTCTTCCGATCCGTGCTTCCTGACCTTAATAAGTCAACTTTCTTGTCTCTGATCCCGTTCCCATCCTAACAGCTAAGTAATGACCCTGCAAGTGCTTGGATTAAGCCTACCAGTTTGGGGTGCTGCTGCGTTGCTCTATTACTTGTAGGAAAACGTTGACAGCCTTATTCACTGTACAACATACGTATAACTACCTACACAACTGTGTACAGGAAGTAATGGAAAACATTTTTTCAACCCATTCGATTTGGCCGACAAGGAGATTGCTTGGATCAGTCGGCAGTGCTGCAAAACAACAAAAACAAGGCTACCGCGTATTTCTCGTGGCTAATTGAACTGCAGGGATGACTTCAAGGCTGACTCCAAGCCTCAAGTATTTGCGCAAATGCAGTATGAATCACGGAGATTATTACAGAGTAGTAATTCGTTAAATTTTTCAGATTTAACTGAAATCTATCCGACACTCCACTTTGTTTATTTTGTTGGTCTTAATGCTTTTTCAGTTGGTGTACAGTATTAACAAAATCGAATTATTAGCTTGCGCCAGAAGGTGAGGATCTCTAACGAAAAACTTAATCCCTATGTCGTTGATATCAGCAGGCTCTTCCGCTAGCGCATTGAGTTAAAGATGGTAACGCTGCATTTACTAACAGCCACCGTTAATTCTTCGCTGGTTCCGGCAAAGCGCCCGTGCTTCCAGTGCGGCGCAGTCATAGTACCGGTGCCCCGAACACATTAATACCAAATTCGAGAGATATATACCAAAAAGATCAAATCTAGCAACACTATTCGCTCGTTTCCGGTACATTCTGCGAGCACTATTAGGTATAGCTGTAATTTCCGTTTGAGAATTCACTCTCGCACAATATCTAAGAAATCGGAACTGCTAAACATTCGTTACCGGTAGTAGGTGTTCGTGCAACCGGAACAACATGCCGCCGGAGCACAGGTCAAACCAATATGATTACAAAGACAAGATAAACTTTTCTAGGAGTTCTTTTCTTTTTGAGGATCGTACAATCACTACGAAGTTCCGGAGTAGTGATTATCTTGTAACTGTGGCGCACAATCGAACGGAAATATAGTACTATGACATTTCAGCTCAGTTAGGCGCGCGTCTAAGTGTTACGCGCCAAAATGTCGTGATATGTACGGGAAATAGTGCCTATAAAGATTGTGGCGCACCGGTTATTTCTCGTGCACCTCTTCTTTTTACGCAACCGTTAACGAATAAGGTCAAAATGAGCAGCTTAATGAACGGTACTGCAACCGGCATGGATCCGTCCACGAGCAACATCAGCATGCTTTCTTTTGCAAACGGCACTGCTACAGTGGCACATTGGGGCTTCTCGCCCATCTTGAAAACAATTCTTTGTCCCTGTGTGATGATCTTGAACGGCACAGTCCTTTTCCTATTCGTTATCAAAACTCCTCTACACAAGCCTTTTAACATTTACCTAGCTAACCTTCTTATAGCCAATTTGTGCTTCGAAGTACTCAGCACACCCTTCGAAGTCATCAAATCCGTCCATCGCACGTGGTGGCTGGGCCACGTCGTCTGCACAGCTCACCTTTACGGAAATTGGATTGTGGGAGCTGTTATGGTTTACTCTCATCTTCTTATTACGGTCATCGAATTTGGGCTGTGACCTTTCCGCATTCGTATCGGTGGAATAATTCCAAGAAAACGTCTTGTATACTTTGTTTTTCAGCATGGGTTTTGGTCCACTGCATGTGCCTCCCGCTCGTCATAATTGATGCAGTGTACTACCGTCGACCCGTATCAGCGGGATGCTTCTTGAACATTGATTCCTTAGCCGATTATTATTCAGCATATCAAATCGTACAGTTCCTGTTGCCGAATTTTATCGTCATTGCAGCCTACCCGTATCTTTGGTGGATGAGCGGTCGGGGTCGGTTTCGCAGAGCCGTTCGGCCTACGCAAAATGACAACGCTAATCCAACTGAACAGCGCCAATCCACGCAGCGCACAAAAGGAACAACATTGTCCACTGTGGTTACGGTGCCGATACAGGCACCTTCCTGTGCGCGGCCTGTGGATAAAGAAAGCCATCGCGCTTTTACTGTTCTGACATTGCTTACTATCAGTGTGACCGTTTGCTGGACGCCGTCAAATATCCTGTTCACACTGGGGAGCAGTGGTTTTATGGAAATCGATTACCAGTCGGCGTTTTTTCATGTGTCAATTGTTTTAGTCATGCTCCAGCCGGCGTTGGATCCCATACTTTTTGTGGCCACGGTATCCGATCTGCGGAAAACGCTTTTTAAATTATTTGCGTTGGCTGGATAACAGAGATTCGATAAAAATAAATGTTCTCTAAACAAACGTCATAACAGACGTTTCCGAACAAGAACTCACTTTATCTCCAGTGTGACAAGTAGAGATCTGACAACCGTTCTTCTCAACCGTTCCTGACTACTTACCTCCAATCACGAAAAATCACGTCGACTATGTCATGTGTAAATGTGAACACAAATATTTTGAAAGTGTGATGTTGCCTGCAAAACAGTGCAAAATAAAAATATAACTGTACGTTAGAATGAAAACTCCAATAAATGCATCCTGCACTGTTGGGCTTTCATTCTCTTATGCGTTTCCTGTAGGCAACGAGATGTCGGATGCGGTAGCGTATGTATGGCGGTGGCCCGTTTGTTGTACTATATGGACAACTTTAAACTTTACTACAGGTTTTTACCAGACCAACCTGAGTTCCGCCGATATCAGTGGTCGATAAATATTGTAGTTTGGAGGACTCAACTCAGGAGTAGTCTAGAGGGAACCACTGCTCGTTTACGTTCCGACATGCTTACAGTAATGGAACTTTTCTAAGCAAATCAGTGTTTATCTGGCCTATGTGCCAGGCGAGCAAGATGGCTCATGCCGTTTCCTCCGCACAAGCGATTCTCTAATTATAAACCGTGACCTTCCTGGTGGTTCATTGCTCCGTGCTTCTTGAGCTTAATAAGTCATCTTTCTTGTCTTCTGATCCGGGTCAAACGCTGAATTATTTGAGAAGGAGATGTGTTTGAACTTTTCACCGCTGTTGCGTAATAAAAGGACGTTGCGCGCACCAAGGAATTGTTACAGGCTCTCTACTGATGTGCTGGCTATGACAAATAACCAAGCAGCGATGTGTACCGTTTGCAGATGCGCAAAGGCTTCGTCTATACAGACTATACTTATGACAATGTATAGAAAATCACCAACCAGTTTTGGGCGTTGCTGCACTATTTGTCCGTTCAGAAAAATTCTTTGACTGTTTTATTCAGTGTAAAGTGTTGGTAGCCGGATAATTACTGATAACAATTGCGTAAGTAATGCAAAACAATTCTGAACCCTGTCAAAAGCCGGCTTGACCATAAGATTATTCTGAAATGGTTTATGTATGGCTGACGTCACAAGGCGGAATAATCAAAATTCGAATGATCAACATAATCAGACGAATAATCTTCATGGTGAAACTGGCTAATTTAGGTGGCAAGGCACTAGCTTCGAGTAGTTTGCTTGGATCAGTCATAGACCTGTGCTGCAGCACAAAAGTTTCCAAGGAGTTCTCGTCGCTAGTTAAACTGCTAGCCTCTTTACCCTGTGCGGCACGATATCGATTCGATTCTGCTGACACACAAGTTGGAAAAGCATCAAGACCAAAATAAATAAATAATGTGGAGTGTACGTCAGGTTGATCTGCGTATAATCTGAAATATTCAGTGAAATACTCTGTAATCGATGCCGGGATCTCCGTGATTCCTAGTGAAATGTGCACACATACTCGATCACTAACGAGAAATTTAATTTCCAGTTTCGCCGATGTCAGTATGCTCTCCCGCTAGGGCACTGATCTAGAGATAGCAACGGTATTACCCGTGCATTTCGGTGTGATGTACGGTGTCCTTACCAAATTGCACCATTCATTTTTCAATGATTCCTTCAAGGATGTGACTTTCGCATCTCTACACTAATTTACATTTGCTGTTGGTGGATTAAGAAAAGCAGCTCGCGTTTAATCACCTAAGCTAAATGTTGACCGCAGCTCAAGATGACGTATTCACAACGGAAATTAAAAGGTCTGTGCAGCCGGTGAAACCTGCCGCCAAAGCATATCTGCAATCTCTGCCATTACAAACGAAGATGAGATTTGCCGCAACCCATTCTTCTCGCGGATCCTGCATGCTGCGACTAAGTCGCACTGACAAATTACTAATTTGAAATTTGGCAGTGATTTCTTGCTTGTGTGCACGCATTTGAATGGAAATACCGTGTCAGCAAAATTCTGGCGCAGTTTATATCCCATGGGATTCAATCAATGACCTTCTACCAGCCCTGTCGTGTTTCATATCAATCGAACACGAAAGATCATGAACGAATGCACTATGTCTGTCTGTTAACTATGAGTAATGGGGACATGCATATCTGATGAACATTTTCTTATTTGCCGCCCATAACAACACAGAAATCTGAGAAAAAACCCGCCTCAATAGCCTGCCACTTCCTCACACCAACGTCAGCGTCTCAAATCAAAATGAGCAGCTCAACGAACAGTACTGCGAACCTCATGAATGCGTCCGCAGGCAATATCAGCATTGTTTCCTTCGCTGCAACCGTAGCACACTGGAACTTTTCGCCCATATTAAATACGATTATTTGTCCATGTGTAATGATCCTAAACGGTGCAATCGTTTTTCTCGTCGTTATCCAAAGGTCTCTACATCAGCCTTTTAACATCTACCTAACTAATCTACTAATTGCGAATTTATGCTTCGATGTTCTCGGCACTCCTTTCCAAATCGTCAAATCTCTGTATCGCTCGTGGTCGCTGGGATCCGTCGTCTGCACGGTTCACATGTATGGGAATTGGGTCGTTGCAGCAGCCATGATCTATTCTCATCTCTTGATCACGGTCATTCGCATTTGGGCTGTCACGTTTCCGCATTCATATCGAAATTACAATACCAAGAAGATGGCTTGTATACTTTGCTGTTCGGCATGGGTTTTGGTTCACTGCGTGTCCCTCCCGATTGTCATTTTGGATGCTATGTATTACCGCCGACCAATAGCAACGGGCTGCGCCTTGAACACTGTCTCATTAACCGATTATAATTTAGGATATTATATCGTAATGTTCCTGTTGCCGAACTTTATCATTATTGCAGCATACCCGTATCTTTGGTGGATGAGTGTACGGCGGCGGTTTCGTCATGTCATTGGGCCGCGTGGAAATGACAACGTTAACACGACAGAACAACGACTATCCACGCTGCGCACACAAGGAACACCATCGTTCAATGCTGTTGCAGTGCCGACTCAAGGGGCTTCCGGAGCCCGGCTGACTGATAAAGAAGGCCCTTGCGCTTTTACTGTTTTAACGTTGCTTACGATCAGTGTGACCGTTTGCTGGACCCCGACAAATATATTTTTCACGTTGGGAAGCTTTATCGAAATCGATTACGAGTCGGCGCTGTTTCATGCGGCAGTTGTTCTATTCATCTTGCAGCCGGCGTTGGATCCCGTACTCTTTTTTGCCACGGTGCCTGGTCTTCGAACAGCGTTTTTCGAGCTGTTTCGGCGGGGTTAGTAATAGACAGAATTTTTGCTATGATTATGAAGGTATCTTTAGACGATTCCAAACAAAATCTCACAATCCTTCCGGTGCAAAAATTCGATCACCCATGTCCGAGGAAAACTTTATTTTGCCTAAATCAACGAACGCATTGTTCCATGCATCATTGAAACCCGGTTTTTTGTTCGAATTCTTTTCACTGAACCTTTGCCACGGAATGCGCACTAGCCGGGAACCGCACGCGCATCTCGTATATTGTAACTCATTTACAGAAAAGTGTTGTCGGATTTTTGCCCACAAACTGCAGTATCGGATCTTGTTTCATCTTTCCTGCTTGCGCGGACGAAAACTGCCACTGAAATTTTTACGCACTAACCTGCAGGTTACCCGCTTTTACTATCATATTATCTCGTGATTTTCCCCTTGCTGGCAAGACTCCAGGAGAATGCAGTATTAACCACACAATCAACCATCCGTACGTTCTAACTTCGTCATCAGGCTCCCAAGACATAGTAGCAAGAAGGCCTTTGCAGCTGAGCCCGACCGACAACGGGGAACATTCTGGGCCTACCTATACGAAAACGTGCAACCCGGAAGCAAGCGCACCTTGACAATCCAAGGCCGAGCCTGTCCGATAAAACGCGAGCCGGACTCTCTGATGCAGGTGCTGACGTGGCACAGTATCCAGCCGTGTCTCTCCTTCGACCTAAAAGCTCGATGTTGGATGACGACACTCAGGCACTGATCTTTGATTTCGTAATCATAAAAAAAATAAAGCTTGCCGTTAACGCATTGCAAATGCTGTTACTTGGCCACTCTTTCAAGACAATGCTAGTACTGGACGAGTTGGGCTCACCCCTACTTACGTGATGGTTTACGGTCATAACTCCAGAACTAATGGAAATTACACAAAAACATTACTACCACTTATTTCAAATACTTGTCGTACTTATGTTCATAGGAAAGTGTCTGACGGTCGAGCGTTTTTAAAGCTTGCGTTGGACGCTAAGACCACTAAACAACTACTACTACAGTACAGCAAATACGCAGCAGTTTCGTAAAACCCGTTCTTCGATATCGGGCTGAAACAGTGCAACCATGCCGAACTCGGTAATAATCTGCAGATCCGGAGACGTAAGTCGCGTCATGCTAAACATTAACCGTACTCAAGGGTTTCAGTGTTACAGTGGGCACGTTGCCTCGATTACTACATACTTCGCTTTCCTCTCGCCCTTTCGGTTTGGTCGACACATTGATTGCTTGAGTCAGTCGATTGTGCTGCAACAGAAGATCACCGCCGAGTTCCCGTTGTCAGTTGAACTGCAAGCTTGTTTATCATCTGGCGCACAACAGCAATTCGTCTTGACAAATCCGCCAACGTAAAAAGCATGAGAACTAAAATAACTAAATAAGCGTATTCAAAATACGAATGTCGTTGAAATTGAACGATATTTGAGCCAGCCGCATTCATGAGTAACGCACTTGCGATAAGATAAGGTAATACGTGCGCGCTACACGTATGACTGAATTGTCGATTATTGTGATTGTCGGTCTGAATAAGCTACTCCGGAGTAGAATATTCAGACCGATATTTGCAATATTCGACATTTCAGTCGTACGCGCAGCCCTCACGTACTACCTTATCTCGCTCCAAGCGCGTTACGCATCAATGTTTGTAGCTCAAATATCTGTCGCCCAATACACCATTTCTATAATGTAACCCCTTAATGATATGGGGTGTTGGATCGATTTTGAAAAATGTGAAACATTGAACGAAACTGCTCTTCCGTTAGGCTTCTGCTGACTCAATCACGTTCTGGTTCTAGTGACGGAAAAAATCGTTTCTGGCACTGATACTTTATGGGATATGTTCACAAGCATTTGTGCGACATCCTGTGCAAACAAACTGGTTGGCACATTCGTACGAAAATCTCGCATGCCACACCATAAAAAAGTAGTTTACCGGAAGCGTCATTACGTTAATTTTGATGAAAATTTGAGAAAAATATAAATCTCGGCTGCAGAAAGTCATGCTAGTTTATGTTTAAAATTCTAATCAGCATACCAGTTCTCGTATACGGAACATGCTTTCGGTAACGGCTGAAAAGTTTGTGCCTAAATTGAATGTGGCAGAAATGAATTTTTCTGCGAATTACCCGAGCTACCTGCTGACTGCAGCTCAAGGTCACCGATTCTGAAATTAGAAAATCAGAACGGAAATTAGAAAATCTGTGCAACCCGTGGAACATGCCGCCAATGAATATGCCTAACCAATGCCATTACAAGCAAAGATGAAATGTTCTGCAACTCTTCCTTCCCTAGAATCGTGTACGCAACCAGTAATATAGACCAATCTACGTGGCTAACTACTTGGCTAACGGCTACGGTAGTTACAGTGCCGACACCAGGACCTTCCGCTGCACGGCTTACTGACAAAGAAAGCCATCGCGCATTTACGGTTCTGACGTTGCTCACGATCGGTGTGATCGTTTGCTGGACGCCGATAAATATCTTGTTCACTCTGGGAGGCTCTGGTTTGATAGAAATCGCTGACCAGTCGGCGTTATTTCGTGTGGCTTATGTGCTACGTTCGCCCTGCAGCCGGCGTTGGATCCGATCTTTTTAGTCGCTGACTCGCTGCGCTTTCGGAATACTGCGCTTTTATCTTGCAGCAACAACCGCCACCCGCGACGCGACGCGCTGGACAACAGTCCGTCCGTGGAACTTGCAAACAACGACCCGGTCGTGGGCACATCGAACGTTCAACCCCTATGCCGGCGTAACGACCAGCGAACGTTGAGAAAATTCCGCGCAGTACAGCCATATTGTCAGCACTTATGCCGATAACCTACAAATTGTGTCCTATACGAAGCGAATTCCGAGGCTCACCATGGTATGTGGCAGCGTTGAAAAGCACGGGCAATTGCGATCGAGCGTTTCCTAATGGTGGTAACTGGAGTCATTCTCCTGTTTCTACTGGCCAAGTCCATCATGCGCTTGGCAGGAAAAAAGCTTCAATTTAACTACTTCGAAGGGAAGGAAGTGAATGACGCCCGGGGCAACGATAGTCAACCTCTCTGGAACGCGCCCTCTGCTTTATAAATCACTAGACTATCTGAAATTGAGCCGAACCATGATGGAAGCTTGTGCCTCGGCACATTGAGCTTTTTGAACAAACGAACAATACTTTGCCTATACTGTTAGCTTATCGGGGTACATGCATCAGCGATTAGGATTTGCTGGGTTCAGAATTCTTTTTCTCTGCATCATTTCTATAGCAGGAGCCTCATTACATTGGTTTTGAAAGAAATTCGAGAAAAATCAAAATCGCTGTGGTAAGCATGAATGCTAGTGTTTGTCGAAAAAAATTATGGGCCTGCACATCCTGGTATACGGAACTTGCATCCGGGGCACACATGCTCGTGTCTAAAGTGTACTACAAGTGGCCGAAATGGCCTTTTTCAGTAAGGACGTACAATCCTGACTTTTCGGCCAGTTCATAGAATTAAGAGCCTGAAGTTCTTAAAGTTAGAGCCCGCCCCTCGTTCGCAATTGGCTTACAGCGTTAAGAAGTCACGCTTTTAAGAGCACGATGTTCTTAAAAATTAAGCTGCTTGGCTAGGTACTTTTACATTTTAAGAGCACCAATCTGGGCGAAATCGCAATTTTTAATTCTGTTTTTTAATTTTTGTTTTCATCGTTCTTGGTAATTACCCGTCGATTGGCTCCAATCTGTGAAAATTAGCCCGAGAGTTTCATCTTTGGTATTTTTCTTGTCAAATTATTTATTAAACTACACTAAGGAGCAGCTGTGTACGGCGATAAGTTGGCCAAAAGGAATAGTTTTGTCAAGAGTTCCTGATCGCATGGGTCGCCAAAGACTGGAGATTCTCCATATCAAGAAGTATTTCTTATACCACAAATTATCTGCGACAAGAAAAATTAGTTCCCTAATGGACATCTGTAACCGCTAAAACCGTCCGGACGGAAAACCTGTCCGCCGGACACTTTTCCCCCGCAACCGCTAAAACCGTCCGGAGGGCCGAAAAAACGTCCGCCGTAAATTTTGCCCGCGCAAAATTTGTTTTACCTCCGGACCCCCTCTGGCGTTTCAGCCTTACCCGGACACATTTCCCCAGAGTGTCCTACAGGGCGGACACTTTTCCTTGAAGTGTTCTGTTGTGTCCAACAGGCCGGACACATTTCCCTGAAATGTTCTGTTGTGTCCGGCCTGTAGGACACTCTGGAGAAACGTGTCCTGCCTGTTGGACATCACAAAACATTTCCGGGAAATGTGTCCAGCCTGTAGAACACTCTGGGGAAAAGTGTCCGGTCTGTTGGACACAACAGAACACTTCAGGGAAACTTGTCCGGCCTGTAGGACAGATTAGAACATTTCGGGAAAAAGTGTCCGGCTATCGGAACATGCCCGGGAAATGTGTCCGGATAAAGCTGAAACGCCAGAGTGGATCCGGAGGTAAAAAAATTGTGGGTGGGCAAAATTTACGGCGGACGTTTTTTCGGCCCTCCGGACGGTTTTAGCGGTTGCGGGTGAAAAGTGTCCGGCGGACAGGTTTTCCGTCCGGACGGTTTTAGCGGTTACATCTGTAACGTCAGTAGTACCACTGCAGGTCTGAAAGGACCACGCTGCATCTAGTTTTTTGTGCAAAATCTCGAATGTTTGTGTTCTCCCTGAATGGCTTGCCGTCTGTAATTTCGTTGTAATTATAATGGTCGCGGGATTATATCGTTTAACAGCGAATTTTTTCTTTTATTTTTATCCACATGTGCATTTTGCTGTCGAGTGTTGTTCTTGTTCCGTATGAATTAATCTACCAAAAATAAAAGTTGCGATAAACATGAGGAGCACCACGAATACTCACTTGCACAGCAAATGGCACAACAGATAGAACCATCAGAATATTCAGACTACTGATACTCATTGTAACAAATAAGGTATACTATTGCATACTCGGAAAAAGACCATGAAAGGAGTAAAATACAGCATTTTCGTTTTCGGTTCGTAATTTGCTGTATATTTTATTTTCTTGTATATTTTTTTAGCAAGTGTGTAAATTATGAACGAATGAGTGTGGTGCGTTCAATCATGCCTATGCTCTGAATAAATAAGAGCGTTTCTATTGGGCGACAGGTTTTTAAGAGAACTTGGCTCTTAATTTTTATGAAGCTGCCAAAAGTGAGGATTTTGTGTCCTTAGTAGCAATCATTAATCCTATGAATAGATGCTACAAACCAGAGTGCAGCGCGACTCTGCATGATTTGATTTTGATGTTGATGGATGAAGAAAACAGTTGGTGTTTAACTATTTATCCGAGATAAGTACTGATTGCAAGCCAAGGCAACCAATTTGGAAAGGAAATTACAATGTCTATGAAGCCGCTGAAACATGCCGCCACAGAGTATGCCAATCACTGTCAGTACAAGCCAGGACAAAACTTGCTTTGAGCTCGCTCTCTCTCTCTGATTCCTCAACAGCCGCGGCACGCAATCCAGTGTAAAGTAGCGTTTTTAAAACTTGTAGCGTATCCACGTTTGTGACCGGCAGTTATATTACACGTTACACACGTTTTCTCATCTTACACTTCTACCGAAGCCTCACCGACCGTCATTGCCTTGTTTCATATCAATGGATCACTGAAAACCGCCTGCTAACAATAAACATTTGGCACAATTCCAATTTGATGAACATTTTTCTAATTTTGCCGCCTAGAACTGTGCAGAAATCAAGGAAAGTATACCCGCATCATATACCCACCACCTTCTTATGCTGATGTCAACCTCTTGAGTCAAAATGAGCAGTTTAACGAACGGTACTGCAGCCGGGATGGATGCGACCACACGCAATATCAGTATGGTTTCCTTTGCATACAGCACTGTTTCTGTGGCACAATGGAGCTTTCCGCCGATATTAAAAACGATTCTTTGTCCCTGTGTGCTGATCCTTAACGGCGCAATCGTTTTTGTCTTCGTTATCAAAAAGTCTCTACATCAGCCTTTTAACACTTATCTAACTAATCTACTAATAGCTAATTTGTGCTTCGATGTTCTCGGGACACCCTTCCAAATCTTTAAATCCGTTCATCGCTCGTGGTGGCTGGGGTCCGTCGCGTGCACGGCCCACCTTTACGGGAATTGGGTCGTTTCAGCAGCTACGGTCTATTCTCATCTTTTGGTTACGGTCAATCGCATTTGGGCCGTCATGTTTCCGTATTCGTATCGAAGGAATAATACTAAGAAAATGTCTTGCATATTGTGCTTATCTGCATGGGTTTTTGTCCACTGCCTGTGCCTCCCGCTTGTCATAATGGATCGTATGTGTTACCGTCGACCAGGAGCACCGGGCTGCTCCTTGGACATCGGCTCCCAAGCCGATTATAATTTAGCGTATCAAGTAGTAATGTTCCTGTTGCCGAATTTTGTCATTATTGTAGCCTACCCGTATCTTTCGTTGATGACCATTCGGCGTCGGTTTCGTCGGGTTATCGGCCCGAGTCGAAATGACAACGCAAACACAACCGAACAACGGCTGTCCACACTGCGCACATCATCCAGTGTGGTTGCTGTGCCGACTCGAGGACCTTTAGGTGCGCGGCTTATTGATAAAGACAGCAATCGCGCTTTTACTATTCTGACGTTACTTACGATCAGCGTGACCTTCTGCTGGACCCCGACAAATATCTTGTGGATCCTGTGAAGCTCTGGTTTGATGATAATCGATTTCCAGTCGAGGTTATTTCATGTCACAGTTGCTTTATTCAACCTGCAGCCGGCGTTGGATCCGATATTTTTTGTGGCCACGGTGCCCGGTTTGCGAAAAGCGATTTTCGAGTTGCTTAGGCGAGGTTGATAACAAGTACAATTTTCGGTACATGAGCTGTCCCAAACAAGATATCGCTATCGCTGTGTTTCCGGTGTGAAAGTGAGAGATCTTAGAAACTACCCCTTACAAACGGAAGAAAACTAATTGCGGCTGCTTTGATTCTGTTGTACGATCTGAAACAAAAATCAAGAACGTGAATGCATTGATTGCGTGCCAGCGGAGCGGCATGAGCCACGGAGTCGTGGATGAAACTTTTTCATCAACTTTTAGTGATATTAAAAAACTCTTGGTAGAAGTTACTGATCCTGTCAGTAGGCAACCGATCAATAATAAATCGGACGACTATTACGAAACTCTGTAACACAGCCCAAATCAAACTTCACAAATTCTGTAACAAATTGTGGAGGTACGCACCCTGAGGTAAATTCACTTTGAGAATTCACCATGCGAGTCTGCTTTGGAATCTGTATACCGCTAAACGGTCATAAGGCAACAAGACGTGACCCTTCGAACGGCAACTGCACGCAGCAACCGGAAGCTGACTGACCGCTGTTTTTACATGCACAATTGGCGGAAAAGATTGTTACCGGTACATTTGTACAAAAATGTTCTATGCAACACCACAAAGGGATAGTTCAGCAGAAGCGTCAATCCATTAAAGGAAATTTGAGAAAAACGGCATGGTTCAAAACATGGCAATGGCATTTTCCACTTGCAATGCTAGTTAACAATGGCAATGAATTTCTGGCAATGCAACTTCATTGCGGCTGGCGACTCAGCAGCATATTACATTGTTGTTATCAGTAGTTAGCGCTGTGCTACAGTGAATGTAATTATTCATGCCAATTACGCCGAATTATTACTAATAAAGTCATCGCTTTCCGTTCACTGTAATGTGGCACCATCTCTGCTCATTATTTCACTGATTAACTTACTGTTCTGTACCCCAGTTAGTGCTAATTAGCAGCAGAAAAACGTCTAATTATGCAGGAAGTTGCTAGAAACCAAAAATGCTGAACTTCATACTGATCATAGTGGAACTGAAGAGGGCTGTTTTACGAAAGAAATGTTCTATCTCTTGATTCTCTTCAGTCGTACTATGAGGACATAGACCATTGTCCGTGCAGATGTTAAGTAAGAATAGCACAAAGTCTTTGGCATTGCCAGCTTTTCCGTTTTCAGTTGGAATTGCCAGTGACAATTGGTACTGCAATGTTGTGGACGCTGCCGAGAAAAACAAAAACCTCAGTATCAGATCTATCATGCTAGCTTTTTTCTAAAATTCTGACCGGCATGCACGCCTTTGCATACGGAACTTGCATGCGGAGCGGCAAATACGTTTGTGCTTAAAGTGTGAGTGGCGCAAATTTTCTTTTCTGCCAAGTACAGATAATATGACCAATATTACAAGGTAGCAATCAGTAATGCCACAAACTGAAAAGCATAAACCGCGGTGCGGTGAGATGGCTAACCCAACACTGATTTGCATTTGTTGTTGATGGATCACGAAAAACGGCTCGCGTTACAGTACTTGAGCTGACTGCTGAATCAATGTGATCTATTTTGAAATAAGAAAATCAGAACGGAAATTGGAAAATCTGTGAAGATATGCCGCCAAAGGATATATCTAATCACTGTCATTACAAGCAAAGATGAAATGTGCTGCAACCCTTCCTTTCCGAGAATCGTGCATGCAGCCACTAACCATTACCATAACCGCGGCACGCAGTCGAATGCAAAAAAGGTCTCTGAATAATTGTGGCGCACCGGTTGTTGTTAATTGTACTCTTCCTACGTGCTTACTACGACATTAGCATCTCAAATCAAAATGACCAGCTCAGCGAACGGTACTACAATTTGGATTGATGCGTCTAGAAGCCATGTTAGCATAGTTTCCTTTGCAAATAACACTGCAGCTGTGGCACACTGGGGCTTTTCGCCCATATTAAATACGAATATTTGTCCCTGTGTAATGATCCTTAACGGGACCATCCTGCTTCTTTTCGTTATCAACAGCTCGCTACATCAGCCCTTTAACATTTACCTAACCAATCTTCTTGTAGCGAATTTATGCTTCGATGTTCTTGGTACACCCTTCCAAATCGTCAAAACTCTCTACCGCTCCTGGTGGCCATTTACTGATTACGTTCAATCGCATTTGGGCCGTCACGTTTCCGCATTCGTATCGAAGGAATAATACCAAGAAAATGTCTTGCATATTTTGCTTGTCTGCATGGGTTTTCGTCCACTGCCTGTGCCTGCCAGGTGTCATATTGGATGCTATGTTTTACCGTAGACCTCTATCAACGGGCTGCTCTTTGAACACTGACTCATTGGCCAATTTTTATCTAGCATATCAAATCATAAATTTCCTGTTGCCTGACTTTATCATCATTGCAGCCTACCCGTATCTTTGGTGGAGGAGCGTTCGGCGGCGGTTTCTTCGTGTCGTTCAACCGAATCCAAATGACAATGTTAATACAACAGAAAAACGCCAGTCCACGCTGCACACGCAAGGTCCATCATCATCCAACGTGGTTGCAGTGCCGACTCAAGGACTTTTCCCTCAGCGGCCTGTTGATAAAGAAAGCCATCGCGCTTTTACTGTTCTGACTTTGCTCACGATCAGTGTGACCGTTTGTTGGACTCCATTAAATATTTTTTTCGCACTCGGAGGCGCTGGCTTTTCTATCGATTACCAGTCATCGTTATTTCGTGCAGCTGTGGTACTGTTCGCCCTGCAGCCAGCTCTGGATCCGATATTTTTTGTGGCCACGGTGCCCGGTCTGCGAAAAGCGCTTTTCGAGATGTTCTGCTGGGGTGCATAATGAATACAGGTTCGTTAAACAAACGCATTTTCAAGATGTCTCAAACAAGGTTTCACTTCATTTCCCGTGACAATAACAACGAGAGATTTTAAAAACCTTTACTTCCATACCTGAAGAAATCTGCTTTTTGGACGTTCTGCATATATATTGCTTTATGCACCCTAGCAGTTTCTCCAGGCAGCTTTCCCTGGGGATTGCGCAACAAACCGGATGAGCCGCGCGCACACCTCGTTTGACAATTCATGATATTCTTCTATCCAAGAATATACATCCGGGCCCCAAACCGCAATACCGCATGCCGCTTCGTCAATTCTGGCTCCGCAGACGGGAGTCCAAACCCTAACGCCTGAACTTGTTGATCAAGGTACTGCCAAGATATTTCAGGTTGTTACGGTTACAGTTGCTCACAGGAAGTCTAACTATGATTAATGAATGGACTTTTCTTAGAATTTTTGAAACATTTTTGGACGTTCTAGTTGGATATGGGTGAATTTGTCCTGATTCGATTGAATCTTCATCATAGAATATTTCCTGTTTGTATGTAGCCGAATTTGCCCTAACCCGAATAAAAGGTCGTAATGGGGTGGTTTTGTTCGCGCCAGGCAGTCAGTTTGTCCTTATCATATATCCGATTAATACTTGAACGACGTTCAACCGAGTTAATTTTAATGGGGTTTCCGGTTACGCACACGAAGCGCTCTTAGACTTTATCATCATCAGAAGAACAAAAAAAGCTGTCGTACCAAGTAACTCGGAAATGTTATTACCGGTACTGGATAACTTGGGCAGACGCATACTTGCGGAGACATTCACGGCCATACCTACAGAAATCATGGAAATTATACGAGAACATTACTACTAATTTGCTTACTAAACGTGACAGAATCATTTTTACAGAAGCAGACTCGGAACAGCATTCTGACCTACACATTACTTCTTAAAGTGTACAAACTGTCTCTATTAATTTATCCCGGTGAAAAAAAGGGTTTCGCAGGTCACAAAATAATATGGATGTTACTGAATCTAGCCAATTCAGTACTTCTTTGCAAGCAATAACTGTTGTGCTAACTGCATTTGGCATTTTACTGCGCTTTACTGAGCAAAATTCCATCTGGAATTCAGCAACGTTTAGAAAGATCTACAGCAAGTCAAGGTGGTAAGAACAAAAGGCGGTACGAGTAGTAATACATGGTTTTGGCGCAGACCGGCTGCGAATTATGAGCAATGGACAGAAAATGGGCACCAAGTGTCAGTCAATTAAACCGCCTTTGTAATTCATGTAAGTCGTGTTTAACACCGGGGTGGTTTGCTGTCTTTTACCAGGGTTTCGGCCGAGTACTGTTGAATGCAAAGGCATACGAAATGTGCGTAAATCCGTTGCAGAACCATTCCAATCGAGCTACTGCCGGGCGTTGGACGGCAGCATACGATACAGTTCACGAAAGCACAGAAAACTAACCATGTGACCAAGCAACAAGTTCATCAGCAATAAATGTTGGAAACTTGGAAGTCTGTAATCAGCTGAGTAAAAGAATGCCTTAGTTGTCTTTCTAAGATACAGCATAACACATGACCGCAGTAGCACAGTAACCGCAAATACGCTTAGTTTCGTGATACGTTTTCTCCGGTTACCGATACAAGGCTGAAACAATCGTAAAAACGATACAACCATTCCGATTCCAGTAAAAAATGGAAGGCCAAGAGACGTAATGCTAAGCATTTACTTTGTGAACTGGTTCCAGCTTTACGGTAGAAAACGCTTTCTCGATTAATACATACTTCGCTGTCTTCTCGTCCTGTCGAGTTGGTTGACACATCGACTGCTTGGATCACTCTCGGAAATACTTAGAAATTCTGTACTGCTAAACGGTCAAAAGTCAACAATACGTGACCCCTGAAAAGACAGCTGCACGCAGCAAAAGCCCTAACTGAAAGCTGAATGTGATCCCTGTTTTTACACACTTGTCGGAAAAAATCGTTTCTGACAATCATCCTTTATGCACAAGCATTTCTGTCACCTCCTGTGTAGGCGAACGGGCTGGAGCATTCGTCCAAAAAAGTCGCATACAGCATAACAAAAGGGTAGTTTAGCAGACGCGTCATTTCATTGAGTTTTTTAGAAATCGAGAGAACAAAAACCTCAGTGGCAGATATGCATGCTAGTTTTGCCTAAAACTCTGGTTTGCCTGCACATCTTGGTTTACAGAACATGCATGCAGAGCGGCAGAAACAATTGTGCATAACTTGCAAGTTGCAGAAATGACTTTTGATGTCAACTAGGTATTGTTGTACTGTTGACTACTGTCAATTTGGTCGTAGGTACTAAGTAGCAATCATTATTGCTGCAGATGAAACCGGTCACTGTAAAGCATCAACCGTGGTGCGGTGAGCCTTTGTCATCTCTTCACTGATTTGCACCTGTTGTTGATTAAGAAAAACAGCTCGCGTTGAATTACCTGTGCTAATTGCAGCTCAGTTGCAAGGTGACCTATTTTGAGATTACAACGGAAATTATAAAATCTGTGTAACTAGTGAAACATGCCGCCAAAGGACTTGTCTAATCACTGTCATTAAAAACAAAGATGAAATGTGCTGCAAGCCTGGAACACTTTCTTCCCGAGAATCACGCATGTAGGCACTAATTATTACCTGACAACCGCTGCATGCAGTTTTTCAGAAAATTTGCGCCGCACCGGTTGCAGTTTATTTTGAACTTCTATCGATGCATCACCGACCGTCCAAGTTTTGTTTTACTTAGATCAATCGTACATTTTAAACTGGCTGCTAACTAGGAATAATGGGCACGTATTTTCATGTCTGATAAATCTGTATCTGTTTTCTCAATCGGCCATCTATAATAATAATACGGAAATATACTTACTCACATCATTTGCCCACCATCCTCTCGCGCCGACCACAACGCCTCAGATCAAAATGAGCAGCGTAACGAACAGTAGTGCAGCCGTGATGGATGCGTCCACAACCTATATTAGCATGGCTTTCCTTGCAAACAGCACTGCAGCCGTGGCACACTGGAGCTTTTGGCCATATTAAATGCGATACTCTGTCCCTGCGTAATCATCCTTAACGGCCCAATCCTGCTTCTTTTCGTCACCAAAGGGTCTTTACATCAGCCTTTTAACATCTACTTAGCTAATCTTCTTATAGCGAATCTATACTTCGATGTTCTCAGCACACCCTTCCAAATCGTTAAATCTCTCTACCGCCCGTGGTGGCTGGGATCCGTCGCCTGCACAATCCACCTATACGGGAACTGGGTCGTCTCAGCAGCCACGGTTTACTCCCATCTCTTGATTACGCTTAATCGCATTTGGGCCGTCACATTTCCGCATTCGTATCGCAGGCATAATACCAACAAAATGTCTTGCATATTTTGCTTTTCTGCATAGGTTTTGGTCCACTGCCTGTGCCTCCCGCTTGTCATATTGGATGCTATGTATTACCGTCGACCAGAGGCATCGGGCTGCGCTTTGAACACCGACTCGTTAGCTGAGTTTTATTTAGCATATGAAGTCGTAAACTTCCTGTTGCCGAACTTTATCATTATTGCAGCCTACCCGTATCTTTGGTGGATGAGCGTTCGGCGGAGGTTTCGTCGTGTCATTCGGCCGAACCCAAAGGACAATGTTAATACAACAGAACAACGCCAGTCCACGCTGCACACACAGGGTACATCATCCTCCAATGTGGTTACACTGGCGACTCAGGGACCTTCCGGTGCGCGGCCTGTTGATAAAGAAAGCCATCGCGTATTTACTGTTCTGACTTTTCTCACGATCAGTGTGACCGTCTGTTGGACCCCCATAAATATCCTGTTCACACTTGGAGGCTTTGGTTTGATTGAAATCGCTTACCAGTCGGCGTTATTTCGTGTGGCAGCTGTTCTGTTCGCCCTGCAGCCGGCGTTGGATCCGATACTTTTTGTGGCCACGTCGCCCGGTCTACGGAAAGCGATTTTCGAGCTGTTTTGGTTTGTTTGATAAGAGATACAGTTTTTCTAATTGAACTCATTTTCAAACTGTCTCAAAGAAGATCTCACTGTATGTCCAGAGTTAACGGGAACTGTCCACTGATCGGATAGATTCGCGGCAAGCCGTGTCGTATGACTACGCGGCACTTTATAGCAGTTTTTTAGTTACCTAGCTAACCATAGTGGAAACTTATCACACATAGGAAATTTTGATATCTTCAGTTTAAAAAAGATTAAAATTCAATAACTGGCTAGGGACGTCCAGGGGTGGTCGCCCCTACCGGTTTTCGCGTATACTGAACTCACTATGTGCAATATCGCAATTTCGTATGCGTGATAAGGTTCCCTTGCCATGCTGATAATTTAGAAATTTAGTAATGATTCCATTTCTAACAGGCTGAATTATGCGACGTTTTTTCTTAATTGTGCAATGCAAGCGTTGAAAGTTTATGCTCGTTGCTCACCGACAAGCCGCTACTGTAAAATCTCAGCCGGCGCCACATATAGACAGAGCGCGCCAGAGTTCTTGTTCTGTCGTGGTCACTGGTCAAACATAGCGAGACTGAAACGTGGAAGCGCGCGTCTAACGTAAAGGTAGAGAAGCCCTCAGAGATTCCGGCTATTTCAGTCTCGCTATGGCCAGAGCAGTTTCCGTCTCCTGTGTCCATCGAAAGGACAGATGGGCGCTCTGTTAAGTAAACAGAACGGCTACCCGGAACTGTTTCGGCCACACATTTACATGTACCCATATATTTAGAATGGCTGCGCGCTATCATACGCGTTGCCCAGATATGTATACCGGCATCGTGTCGATCCCAGCTTAGCTAGGCGTAAGCAGGTAAATCTCTGTTCGGAAAAGCGCCCTCCTTGAGCACGATCACGATAATAATTTTGCATTTTAAAACAAAATTTTTTACTAATAAGCTGTTGGAAGCATAATGCAGATTAAAGACTGCTCTACAAGATAGGGCAATAAAATCTTGGCGAATTTCCGGTGGACAGTTGGTCTTAATGGCAATAAGAGATTATAGGAACTTTAATACCATGCCGGCATAAAACCTAGTATGGTTAATTGTAATTTGCTTCTCGTATGTATTGCTTTGTGGTACACCGATTTCTGCTTAAGCCTTCTCCTATTAACTTTTCCAAGGGACTCCGCAACAGCCGAATTAATGGCACGCGCACAGTTCGTTCGACAATTCGTACGTATAATTTTAGTATATTGCTGGATTTTCGCGGTCACAAACTGCAACACCGCATGCCGATTCATCAATCCGTGCTGCGCGAACGCGAGTCCAAACTCCCACCCGCCTGAACTTTTTGACCAAGGCTCTGCTAAGGAATGTCAGGTTGTGACGGCTACGACCACTCAACAAAGTCCAACTATAATTGATGAATAAACTTCTCTCGAAATTTTTGTAACATTTCTTTACGTTTTGACCGGATATGGATGAATTTGTCCTGAATCAATTAAAACGTCGTTATGGGAGATTTTCTGCTCGTATATAGATGCGTTTGCCCTAAACCGATTAAAAGATCATAAAGGGACAATTTTGTCCGCGGTTCAGGATTACGCACACGAAGTGCTCTCTGATTCTATCATCATCAGAAGTACAAAAATGCTTGTCGTACTAATTAACTCGTAAATTTCGTTACCCGTACTGGACAACTCCCAATGAAACATTAACACATTGAACCTACAGGTTACCCGCCTTGACCATCATAATTACTATGTCTTGATGTACTGTACTACAGACGTGAAAGAAAAAATAGTTTATTCTGGCCCTTATACTTTATTCATAAGCACTTCTACCAACTTACTGGTTCGCCGATTCGTACGAAAATGTTACACGCAATACCATAAAAACGTAGTTAACCGTGCGCAGCAGTAAATTAATTTTTATGGAAATCTAAGAGAAATAGATATCTCAGTGGCAGAGATGCCTGCTTGCTTTTGTCAAAAACTCTAATAAGGCTGCGTACACCTTCATACACAGAACTTGCAAAATTAATGGTGCCTAAAGTGTACAAGTACAAAATGAAGTTCTGCAAAGTTCTGCTACCATAGCCATTACTATACATACTAGCACTCATTGATACTACGACCGACTGTAGGCCGTTGCTATAAACCGCACCGCAACATTCCCATTTCTGCACTGATCTGTTGTCGCCTAACATGGCCCGTGTTTAATTTAGTTATCTCATCTAAAATTAATACTAATTGCAATTCAAAGTGACCTATCACAACGGAAATTAGAATGTCTGTACAGCCGGAGAACCATGCCGCAGAAGCATCGGTCTAATCCCTATCACTACTGCATAAGACCAGACAAAATTTGATTTCTTAGCAATTATTTCCTCGCGAGCGCCAAGCCAGCCGCTGCATGCAGCCACGGGCATTCCGCAGTGATTTCCAGCTAACTGCGTCACGAAGTCGACCGGAAATAATGCCTGAGAAAAATTCTGCCTCAACGGTTATTTCTCATCTTCGACTTCAATTCTCTCGAAGCATGTCTTGTATCATAATCGAACACTGAGGACAGCGTCTTAACTATGAGTAATGGTCACATTGGCATGTCGCACAGGTTTTCGTTATCTTGCCGCCCATAATTATAGAGAAATTTGCGAAAATATACCAGCATCAATTCCCCTCCCCTCTTTGCGCCCACGTCAACGTCTCAAATCAAGATGAACAGCTTAACGAATGGTACTGCAACCGGCATGGCTGCGTTTACAAAAAATATCAGCATGGTTTCCTTTGTAAACAGCACTGCTACTCTGGCACACTGGAGCTATTCGCCCATACTAAGAACGATTCTCTTTCCCTGTGTGATGATCCTTAACGGCATAATCGCTTTGCTCTTCGTTACCGACAGGAATCTTCACCGGCCTTTTAACATCTACCTAAGCAATCTTTTAATAGCCAATTTATGCGCGCATGTTCTCAGCACACCCTTCGAAATCATCAAAACTCTGTATCGCTCGTGGTGGCTGGGATACATCGCCTGCACTGTCAGCCTCTATGGGAACTGGGCCGTGATGCCAGCCGTGGCTTATTCCCATCTGTTAATTACGGTCAATCGCAGTTGGGCCGTGACATTTCCGCATTCGTATCGGCGAAACAGTACCAAGAGAATGTCTTGCCTGCTGTGCTTTTCTTCATGGGTTTTTGTCCACTGCCTGGGCCTCCCGGCCGTCATATTGGATGCGGTATATTACCGTCTGCCAGCAGTTACGGGTTGCCGTCTGAACGTAGACTCCTTCCCTAATTATTATTCAGCATATCAGATAATTACCCTGTTGCCGAATTTTATCATTATTGCAGCCTACCCGTATCTTTGGTGGATGAGCGGTCGCCGTCGGCTTCGGCTTCTTAGTAACATTCAGCCTGGGCGAAATGATAACGCTGACACAACAGACCAACGCCAATCCACACAGCGGACACAAGTAAGAACAGCGTCCAATGTGGTTACAGTGCCAACACCAGGTCCTTCCGGTGCACAGCGTATTGATAAAAACAGTCATCGCGCTTTTACTGTACTGACAATGCTCACCGTCTGTGTGGCCGTTTGCTGGACTCCGAAAAATATTTACTTCACACTGAGAAGCTATGGTTTCGCTGCTGATTTCGAGTCCGTGTTATTTCATGTGTCGTATGTTTTATTCAACCTACAGCCGGCGTTGGATCCGATGCTTTTTGT
>JAQGAU010000539.1:0-26512 GCA_034698045.1 Paramacrobiotus richtersi
GAATGCCCTTTGTGTTATGGGTACAGTACCTGATTCTGTCGGGCTAGATGAGATCTTCCTTCTCGGTTGAATTTGATTTCGTTTCTCTAATGGTGTGCGTGTGTATGCATGTGATACTATGGTATTTATTTCACATATATTGGTATTGAGCGATTAGTTACAATTAGCGGTGTTCATCGGGCGAAGATGCAGTCGATTTTTTTTACGGTGCCTTTGTCGTCAGCTAATCAATTGTCGTTTCTCTTAACTTTTCCCACTTTATTTGCGTATTTACCGGCCGGACGGCATGGGTTCTACAGGACTGTAGGCGCAGAAATCGTAGTAAGACAACATCATTATTGTGTGTATTGTGGTAAAACTTGTGTGTTATGGTGAATCAAAAGTAAATGTGGTTTCAATGTTTCAACTTTCGGGTGTTATTGTGGTTACAAACTTGCTTACTATTACGGTCTCCTGAATAAAATAACCGCCCTTACATATCAGCTAAACTCAGGCTAATCAAATTAATAATAATTATTGCTGCTTTTCTGTAGTTGATATACTGTTACTTTCTTATGTTAAGTAACGATGAAAGTGCTGTCGCACTAAAATATTTGTACATACAATGTCGGCTTGTAACGAATAGCTTATACTACAATCCGTCCGATTTCTAGCTGTTCCGTCCGATACTATTCCGTTCCTTACTTATTTGCATTCCGATCCAACATTTTGTTCCGTTAACAATTCTGTGAATTTGTATTCCGTTCCGAGGAATGCACAGCAGAAAGCGGACATCATCCTGACCGCCGGGCACCATCACGCGCGTCCAGAGCGCTTCCACCGTACAATACCAGCCCGCGGGCTGCTGGCGTCCAGCCGTAGTAAAGGCACGATGAAAATGGAAACACGTTGCACATCTAGTCTGGGCCATAACGCGGTGTGAAGACAGTGAGAACACGGCGAATGTAAAAGGATGCGTTGATGGTGTACCACCGCCTGCACACGCCCCGGAGCTTGCTCTGCTGGAGGGTTGACAAACGGACTGGCTGTCACCAGCATGACAGGGTGTTGCTAGGGAAGCTGTCCGAAGAATTTAGAACTGCTTTCGGCATAGAAAGCAGGCTTTTCACCTAAACAGGAAACGGTGGAAACAACCATGACGCCAAAAGACCTTGGCAAAGATTCCATACACATAAGCGCAGTCAATCGAAGTCGTTTAACTATAGACGATAAAGCGACAACAGTTTGAGAGTTTGAGAGAGAGTTTGAGTGTTTGACAGTATGAGAGGCTCCCGTAATCCTCTGCCGATGTCCTACTACTGGAGGAAGAGCAGTGTGAGACTAGCCCGACTCCAGCCAGATATTCGACGCCTCTGTTCTACCAGTTCAACCGAAACGCAAAACGTGCTCCTCCTCAAACCGAAAGACATTCCCGTAAATCGAGCCCGTAAATCTTCATGTTTTGCTCGGACATGAAGGAGTCCGTCAGGAGCATGTACAACTTGAGGACCTTCCCAGTGCCGAGTGCGGCTCTGTATTTGTAGGTCCATACACAGGAATCATTTTTTTATAGCTTTGCATAGCTTGCCTTCCGGAATTGTACAGTACTGTTGAATGTTGAAGGTGCAGTGGTGGCAGTAATTCTTGAACGAGACTAGTGGCTCCACCGACAACAGTTTTTCTACTGCAGTGGAAACGCCGACTGTCTACTGACTTCCGTAACAATTTATAATAGCATTTGCGGTAGAAATTTATAGTTTGCGCACGTTATCATTGTCTCTTGGTCGATTATCGATACCACACAATAGTTAATTTTTTTAGGGTATACTATTGCTTTGTTTGGTGTTTGGTGTTTGCATGGCAAAGTTCAGATACAGGAGAAAACCCCAACCAGAAAGCAATAAAAGTAAGCAAAGAATTTTCTTCGGAATATGCACCGCGCTGAAGCTATTGGTTCCCGTTAACAAGCTGTACAGTAGTAACAGTACCTGTACTGTACAATATGATACCCAACATTTCTTGATCTAAACATAAAAATTAGTCGACCGCTTTCTTCAGTTGTAGAAAGCTGGCCGCTTCCAGAATGGGCACCACGTTGTCCACGTCGATGCATACGGAAGTGTACACGTACGTCACCAGTCTGCAAATGCACTAGCTGAAGCGATACACTACACACAAAACTCTACAAAGCCGGAAAGTTGACTACTGTAAACTAAGCTTGGAAACAAGGGATTCTGATAAGTACTCACTCATCCAGAATTGCATGTGGGATTCCGGGAGTTGCACATGTTGCTTACGGGCTCTTTCATGCCGGAACAGAACATCCGGCTGAAGAATGGGCTGCTGGCAGCCAGGACCGCGCGATGGACGCGAATCTCCGCAGCGTCTGGCTCTTGGCCTTTCAGGCACACTGTGCCGTGCCGTACTGGCCGCACTTACGCTCTTCCTGTCTGTCTTATCTACCATGCTGATCTCAGTGGTCCGTGATGCGTGCTGTACGTGGATTCTGCTGTCTGCATTCTTCGTGGACTGAGACGAAGTGGTACGTCAACAGTCAGTTGTGCTGTGGACACGGCGCGTTATTCTGTATACCCAGCTTGGAATTACGCGGATGTAGCGGCTTAATAGGTTTAAAAATTAGCAATGGATACAAACCGTACACGACGAGGCATTGCAGTTTTGTCCTGTTAGCAGGCGAATCTTGTATAACATGGACATTTTTAAATACCTGATTGTTGTTAACAGCAGAGATGGCCATTGGCCAAGACGTATCTTTAACGACTTACAACCTCTGGCGTAGATGTGATGGAGCTTTCTGGAGCGACACATGGATCCAGAGAACATTATAGCGATTTACGGTCTGGCGGGGCGCTATCAACACATCGATCTGTGCGAGGTTGCCAAGTCGGAGATCCTGCGACACTTCTCAACGCTGGTGCAGAGCGAAGAGTTCTTAGAACTGGAGAAAGACATGGTACGTGCTAAGTCGTGCTTGTCAGTCGGCTCTAAGGCAGTTCGGATACAGATCTCACAGTGTGCGTCCTGCATTAACTGCACCATCTCATGGTATTTGATGGTAGGTTGTGGCACTTCTCGGATCGGACGACATCAACATCGATCGAGAAGATGCGGTACTGGACGCTGCATTCTCTTGGATCCGTCATCGTCCCGCTGAGCGAGCACCGATGTTGACGGATGTGCTGTCCATGGTCCGGTTCGCACACGTGGCAAACGATCATCTACGGCTGTCGGCCGCCGAGTTTATCAGCGAGATGGGACACCGTGGTGTGGACATATCGATTCGAACTCGGCAGTTAATCTTGCGATCATTTGACATCGACAGCGAGCCAAGAGGGGCATGCGGTAAGTGTGCCCGGGGTTCCTTTACACCGAAACTGTCCGTTGTCGTTAACTCGCACTGTCCCAGTAATACTGGTGTCGCTAGATATATTCGATAGGAGTAGCGTGTTGTTTAAAGTATTTTTCCATCCGGGTTGCAGACTTTTCTCAAGTATTCCTGCATTTCGCTGGGTGTGTGGACTGCATTGATTCAGTGAGTGGAGTTGTCACAATTTTCGGGCATTTTCCAGCTCCGCGTCTGTGGGTTAGTGGGGCGCTCGGTATTCATTCTGGGCTTGTTGCAAAACCGTGTCGTATTCTACCGCTGTAGCTTAGATCTCCGCACGTGGATAGTGCAGGCTCAGTCGCTTTCCATGCTTGAATCGGGCGGCGTAATAGCTTATTCGGGACAAATATACGCTGTGGGCGGCGTAGACCGTCGCCGTGACGCGATCAGTACCAGGGCCTAAAATAGTGTCAATTATTTGACACTTGTGTCAATCTTTAAAAATATTTGTCAATCTTTAAACCAAAAAGTGTCAATCTTTTAATCGTTTAAAAATGCAAAGAAAAAGATAGAGCGGTCTTTAACTGCCGGCCGGGCCAAGCCAGAAATGATTTTCCATTTTTGTTACGCCAGTTTGCGTATCTCGCACCGGCTTGATACAGACGCACTGGCGAAGTGTTACCGCAACACGGATGTACGCGTGCGTAACAACAAGGCCACAACGGCCACAGAGAGCGTTTTAGCGCTGTCCATTGATCGGTATTCGGATTGTTTTCTAAATCTCATACTTTACACGCTAACGTTTGCACTGTATTGCGCCTGTCTTTCACAAGGCCCGTCTGCTTACAAGGGTAAATCTGCAGATTTTACAGAATAAGAGTTCTAGTTGACTCGAAGCTGGAAGAAGTCCAAAGTTTTCGCGCTTCGGGTGAATTTCTTATCTCATCCAATGACTACGCTAAGCCACGAATTTTAGCTTGATTCGTGTGATTAAATGAACTTTCCGAACAAAGAAAAGCCAAAAGTCTTAAAATTTTTCGCGCTTTGCGCGATACTTAATACTTATGCTAGATATCTTTGCGCTGCGCGCAGAACTTTCCGAAAACAAATGGTAGCTGGTGAGAAAGCGCTTACTCCAACCCCCCAGGGCAGAATACTTCCACGCTCCCGCCCCAGGGGGGGGGGGGCAAACCCCTCCCCCCAGGGGGGCGTCGATCATTAATTTTTGACTGTTTTAGGCCCTGATCAGTACCGTTGAGCGCTTTAATCCGGATACCAGTTTGTGGCAGCCTGTGGCCGATTTGCCAATGGCGATAAGCGATTTTGCCATTGCCGTTTGTCAGAGAAAACTATTTACATTTGGGGGTTGGGTTGAAGACGAGGCAGGGTTGTATCCCGTTACGATTATCTAACTGATATATGGACTAAAGTTCCAGAATGCCTCACCCACGTATCTACGGTTCAGCTTGTTTGGGAAATAATGGAAAAATTTACGTTGTCGGTGAGAGCTTATTGTACATCTGTGAGTTTCACATTAATGCGGCGACTAACTGGATTGTTTTCGCCAGGAGATAATTTACGTGGGAATAAGTCGACTACAAAGCGTTTCGACGGGTATAATCCGCGCACCGACAAATGGATCTGCAGAGGTAGGCACCATGTCACCTGGGAATATGTATTCCGGTACTAGTCTGGAAGGTTAAATTTAATGAACTTGGTGTATGTACCGCAAGTTCAGAGGTTACTTGCACACATGTCGTAACATCGCGATGCTTTTGTAGACGAGATGCCCATGCTTGTTAAGCACCACGCAGTGGGCGCCATGGACCAAATTTATGTATTGGGAAACTACGATCCCCTGGGACCTGTTTACACGGCGTCTCATCCGGCTCATCACGGCATCGAAGATTACCATGCAACAAACCACACGTGTTCTACGCGAGAATTCACATGGCCCGGGTTGTGCATGAAGTGGTTTGACAGTTTCGGATGCGCCGTTGTGAAGTTGAAGAAAGGTAATCGCAGTGGCTGTCCGCCCACCAGCCACAAAGTTTACTACAGCGTCTCAACGGATCTGTAGACGTATGGCGTAAGGAGCTGTGTGTGAATGTCCACGATTCGGGCGACAACGATAAGGAGGATGATGGTCACGAAGAGAAGTTGAGCGAACACAATGGAGGTGCCGCCTGAATCGGGTCACGTCGTTTTATGTCCTCAAATTTTGCGAAACGCTGTTTGCTCTTTTGATACTTGCTAGCTGTGTTACGAGTAGCTGTGCAGCTATGTTGCGATTCGCCTTTTCAGTACTGTTACTCGGTAATTCTGTTCGTGATCTAGCACTGCCGTTCTTCTCACATATTTTCGTGTATGGTTCATCATGTTTGGATGTGCAATTCAATTTAGTTTAATTTAGAAAGCCGCTGAACAACTTTAAATTATGGGCGCATGCTCTGCCAACAAAGTATATTTTCCGTTTCTCTTGATCTGCCAGTTGCATTTCGTTATGAGATCCAGTTTGAGTGATTCGATTGATTCGAGCCAGAGCGTTCACGAGGGACGTTGGGAAACCAGAAAGGTGGTCATATTGCTCCAAATGAAGCATTTACACGCGCTTCAAGGAAAGTGCGTAACAGGGTGGGCATTGAACGTGAGTCGTGACTGCTGATTCTGCATGGCAGATGCGGAAGCGATTTTGAAAGGGTAGTTTGAGTACGACAATAATGAACACTATCAGCGAGCCGATTTCGGGACAAGCCGGTCAGTAAGGTCTCTTGGGTGACATTTAGTTTCATCTACACTCCCAGCAACAATAATAATGGCACCTTCGTCGAGGGTGGTGGACCCAGCGCAGAGATCGGGATAACCACTACACCTCGGATGCTCGTCTTAATCTGTTGGAAATTTAACAAAAAAAAAGTACAGCAATTTTTGCACATGTGGAGTCGTGGACATGTGGCTTGGATGTAAGAAGGTCCATACAGTGTTGTGTTATACTTAGTTTCCAGCCGGCTATATGTTGATAAGGCGTTTGTTCATTAAAACTCCACTGATTTGTTGGGGTCACATGTTCGACAAATAATCAGCCATAATGATGGCCAAAGTGTGACTGGCTAAAGTTATTTACTCTCCTCCAGACGGCTGTCCGACCGCACGCGAGCCTAGTACGCTGACCATATAACTCGCATCAATATTTCTTTCTTTTTTAAGTTCCTTTTCCTTTGTTTATTTTGTGTTTTTCTTGACTTGATCCATTTGATTTTCTTTTTTATAGTCTAGCTAGTTTTTTCTGTTGCCGCACCTGGTTTATACTTCACGGTATATTGTAGCTGTTTTTAATTATCGATTTACTAATTCAAACTGCTATTTCTAGTAATTTTCGTCTTAGACAGCCGTGTACTGTATTTCAATTTGATACAAATAACAAAAAGAATAATTTGGCAAATTTTTTCAATAATTCTGCATTGGCTGCTGTACTTGGCGTGGATGATCGCAGTGTAATGGCCTATGCAATTCAAACGGATATTTCAGTGCTAACTCGTCAATGCTAACGACAACTTGTTCTAATCGTTAAAAACCGTTCTATTTTTCTCTGAAGCGAATCTTAAACGTAGTAGCAGATCAGCCAGTGACAGATTGATCATGAACACAATAAACAAACAAAAACTAAAAACAAAGGCACTCTAAATTCTAAAATGATACAAAACAAAAAGGAATAATTCAATTAACACAATGGAAACATATCAATAACCACAAGGATTAAACCAGCAAAAAGAATCTAGGTGATTGCCGATTACACCTGGGCACAAAATGGAAGCACCAACGGAAAAAGAATTGGAATGCTATAGCTATTATCATTACCGTACTCATTAATCGGTTTCCGATGCTTTGGACACAGAAATGTCCACAGAACGGTCCGTTGTGTATGTAACTATGTATGTACTTTACAGACAAACTCCTGAACGAAAACGTAAAAATGAATCAAAACGGTTTTCACTTTCTCCGGAAAGACAGACTCTATTGTTTGGCAGTTTCTCAGTTTCGGAAATTAGTATTACCGCGTTTGTGCAGACGACATAAAAATTGGACCGGTCCTTGTAGACTCAGACGTAAGTATTTTTTCAGCCGGAGTTACGAATAAAGACGCGTTTGATAACAATATTATGATCTACTAAGTATGGTGAGCATTGTACTTATCTGTACAATTTTTAAAAAAATACCAAACTTAAACAGTAACAAATTTTGAATTTTCAAAGTTTTTAATGCGTAAGTTGGCTTAACATAGCGGTCTACGGGAATCGGATCAAGATCGTAATCTTGCTGATCGTAGCTACTTCTATACTTCGAAGTAGTCTTCGCAGACGCTGTATTTAGCCAACTTAACTTTGAAAATTCATTCCGCATTCCGCGTTTCACTCTTTAAGTTTGGTGTTTTTTAAAAATTGCCCAATACTTAGTCGATCTATTTTTTTAGTAGATTTATTTAGTAGATCACATTGATGTGAAATTCGTAAATTCGGGTAAAAAATGCGTACCTGTCAAGCGCACGCACATTACGCTTTCCAAAAAGTACAGCACTTGACCGTTATAGTTACAACTTATAGTTATTACTGCTGTGTAAGTTGAGTCAGTGTAACTTATTTACACAGCAGTAATAACTGTAGAAAATGAATTTATACATGCTGCGTATATCATTTTGCAATGAGTTAGCAGAATTTGGATCGTCCCATGCAAAAGACTTGCAACGTGCTGAAATGCCTGTGATGTGGCTTCCCGTCATTTCTTATATACCGGAAATCGCATAAAAAACAGCACCGAGCATGGAAAACCGCAGCGGAAGGTACTGAATGGTCAATACTCACCGTCACCAGTGTAAACATAAACAAATTTATGTATCTGTCGGTAGCCGCGAACGATGCAAAGAATTCATAGAATTGTTAATTTGCATTATATCCTACAGATACGCGGATACGGGACGGGGAATCGCTTGAATTAGTCGACCTTGATATTAAATATCAATACGTACTAAGTATGGCGATTCGCATTCTCATTGTGAGCACGTACGCTATCGGCAGTTTTGCATACGATAATTTTGCACTGCATGTTACCGACCCATAAATAATCCATCTTTATCTGCATGTGTTGTATTTTTATAAATACACTAAAATTGCTTAAATATAGCCGTTTGGATTAATTTTTGTTTACGCGCATGATACAAAATTACAAACGGTGAGAACCGACACTCCAGATATGCATTTCGAGAATTATGATTAACTTTGAACATAGCGGTTTATGTAGTGTGCTTGGGATTCATAAACTCGCAACTTATCATCGGTTCTACCGTGAGAAAACTGCTTCAAACAGTTCTGATTTAGTAGATTTTACTGATATAGATAGCATAATGTGCGATAATAATATATGAATCGCAGATGGTTTACATATCTATTTGGGCTGTGTTAGATGTCTCGTCAACGTTCACTTCCGACTGCATGTTAAACGCCCGGTGCTCTGAACTATGCGCCGCATAATTCAACGCGCTACCGCACCAGAGGCAAGACGGTTAACTTAGGACACTTCCGCCTAGCAGTAGTTTGTCAGAAAATCGACTACCGATGAACAATCAGGTTGGTATAAATTTTTGATTTAACATGCTAGATGTAGACAACTTTGAGATGAGCAACATTCTTCTCGGCAACTATACCAGAATGTTAAATTTGCAGAAGATATTTTAAAATCTGTGTTGATAAGGCTCATGATTCTCGTAGACCGCTATGTTAAGTTTCGTGCGCTGTTAATCCAAAATGACTTGAAAGGGACCAGACCAAATCACACCTCACGTCACATGTGCCTGTGGCTAATTGCATTGCACGGTTTAGAGTGCATTCTCGCTAGATCGAGACGGCAGCATAACTGCTGTCTCCGTTTTTCTGTGTGTTTTGTACTTCCGGGTTTTATCCCGTCAGCGTGTGTCACCAATAAACACTGTTTGTCGGCTCCTGTTCTCGGTTCTCCTGACACTTTGGTCGACTGTAATAGTGCAAAACTGCTGCATGATGATTTAGACAGTTTGAGTACCTGGTTCTGTAATCATCAGCTTTCGTTTAATGTTTTAAAAACTGTTCATCTGTGCTTTTCGAGAAAGGAACTGCAAAAGTGAAAACAACTATTTTTTGTCTTCTTCCGAAATACCACAGAAGGATCACGTAAAGTATCTAGGAGTGTTTCTTGATCGCGAACCAAAGTTTTAGCTTCATACCTACTCAGTAATTTCGAAATTTAATAAAAGAATCAGTTACATAAACTCCCTTTCTCGTAAAGCTGCTTCAAATGCCCGCTTATCATTGTTTTAGTCTTTGCTTTTTCCACTCTTTTACTCTTGTTCTCCTGTTGTTGGACCGGTTTCAAAAATATCTCACGGAAAACTAGAAAAATGCCTCAAGAAATTGGCAAAACTACTCAACTTGGTATTTATTTATTTATTTATTTATTTCATTCTGAAGCAGACAGCCCGTTTCCGGGACTCAGGTCTGTTTGACAAATGCAAACATTACAGGTATATGACAGCATGTTACGCTAGGGTCACAGAGGAAATCAAACGTTTGAGAACAGCCAAGCTAGAGCTACACAGAACATCACTGGAAGCTTTTGTCTAAGTGCTAAGCAAATTTTGCAGTCTCACTGCAAGGGTGGTTTCGCCGACCTTCTTCCTAGCTTTGGCATCGACGCGGATGGAGCCACGTAACAGGTTGTTTTCCCGAAACTTCACCATTTCTGTCATATAGAGAGGGACTGGACAGGCACCGCTGTTTCGTATCTTGTACAACCAGATCGCCCCATCACGTTTCCACTGCTGAGCTATCTGGACGATGCCCAGTTGCAGAAAGTGTTGCTCGGTGACAGGCTCTCTATAGGATAAACCCAAGATCGCCCAGTTAGCCTTGCGTTGAAGCGCTTCTAGCCGTCCGCGTAACCCCATATTCGCGCTTGACCAGACCGTAGCACAGCGATCAAGGTGCGGTCCGACAAACGCGTGGTACAAGTGTACGCGTGCCCTGGTGGGAAGTCCTTCTTTCGCCCGGTTAAGCATCGCAATGCCGAAATTTCCTCGTTTTTCAACCATCTGGAATTGCTCAGTCCACTTCATATGTTCGTCGATCTGCGCTCCCAGGTATCGCACGGAAGTCTGCTGCTGGAGTTGATGGCCATTGAGCGCGACACGAGGGGATGATTTATCCCTGCACTGTTCGGTGCATACAAACATTACGCTGCATTTCTTTTCATTCACTGCGAGCATGTTATCTCCAATCCATTGTCCAACTTCCTCCAGCGCCCTGTTTAGAATCTCGGCCGCCTTCTGCTTGGTGGCCGCGCTGGCGAAGACAATGGTGTCATCTGCGAATGATTCGATTTAGTACTCGGTTGTAGCGGGGGTGAGGAGATCGTTGAGGAATATTGTGAATAAAACAGGACCCAGGGTTGTTCCCTGCGGGACACCTGATCTGATCGGTAACCATCCGGAGCTAGCATTCGGAGTGCACACCCGCTGGTGGCGGTTTGTCAGGTAGGAATGGAACCATTACAAGGCCGGACCGCCTATGCCGATATTTGCCAGCTTCTGAAGAAGGAGCGTATGAGACACGCTGTCAAATGCCTTTTTCAGGTCCAAAAAGGCCACCGCTGTGACTTGGCTGTTGTCCATTGCCCATTTCCAATTGTCGCACAGTTTTACTGTAACCGCGGGATCAAATCAGTCACAAATTTTGCCCTACGCGAACGATGCCCTGCCTGGGCTAGGCAGTGTGATGAGCGAATGTAGGCAGAGTAGGAATATTCGACGCGCATGTTTCCGAATGCACTACTCTGTGACTCATTTGATCCCGCGCGTATAGTAATAGTAGCGTTTCACAGCTGTGTCCATTCCGGAAGCCTGACTGGCAATTGGACAGAACATGGTGTTCTTTCAGAAACATTACGAGCTGCTGCTGGACAATCTTTTCGAAAACTTTTGAGATGTTGCAGAGCAAAGAGATGGGGCGGTAGTCGTCCGCGTTCCCGGGGTGGTTGCACTTAACAACGTTGTTAAACACCATGAACGGCTCAAAGAAATAAAGTGGGACTGTATTCAAAGAAGATGGGTCAAAACATCGCTCGTGTTCTTGTACAAGCTGCGTTTCGGGATGGTACCTCTTGGAGAACTGTTTGTATCGCCATACAGTACCGGTGTTTTGCTGCTCAGTATGTTTCAGGTCACACCCACTCGTGAAGCCCGGCACGAGCCGCGAGGTTCGGCTCGACTCGTAAGCGCTCGCGGCTCGCGAGCCCGATGAGCGAGCTAGCGGTTTTTGGCCACGAGCCGAGTCGATCCGAGCCAGCGTTTTCAGCCTTGCGAGCGAGCCGAGCGAGCTGGACTATCCTCTTTGAACGCGCTACTTTGAAAACGAATAATTCGTTTCATTTTGTCTGCAAATAAAGTATCTAAAAGCATGCTTTTCTGGCTCAAACCGCCGATTTTAAGCTCTAGATGGCTGTTAAATTTATTTACTGCATGGAGACACAATTCCGCTGAATAACACGCTCACAGGGCAAAAAATAATTGGTTTTTAAACACAAAATAATGACTGCGAGCCGGACGCTGTCGATTTGTATCTCTAAAAATATCAGGGACCTAATTATTATGATACGATTATAAACCTGGATTAGATAAACACGGATCTTGATGGTGAATAATCCAAAATTAGCATCTGAATACACCACATTTGTTTGCACAGTGAACTAAGTCTTGAGTTTGTTGAAAAAATAAAACTGCTGACTCGTTTGACACAAAAGGCGATTGAAGAGAGCTTTTCGCCTGATTAGCTTACCTGCTTCATATTTAGCTTTCTCAGGTATATTTAGTTCTTATGAAATGGACTCGTTTCGAGCGCTTTTAAACTTTCCTGACACAAATGACCTGAAAAAAGTTTCTCGCAGAGTTTAAAAAGTTGCTTGATCATTTGCACCAGCAAGAACTCAAAATTGCTCTTTTGGAAGCCAAGAACAAGGATCTCGCGAACCAGCTGAACAACCAGGGCGCTGATACCCCCAGCGTTGGACGCTACCGCACCGTGTCGCGGGGGGCTTAGCATTACCTAAGACAACGTTAAGCACTTCAACAACGGCAACGAAACTGTTTGTGAACGAATTTATCGTATAGAATGTGCACGAGAAGTTGATATCTATGGGATTATGAAATGTCGACAACAATTCACCAGGTGGCGACCGAACAACCAGGCGATTGGCATGCAACCAAGATTGTGCTCCCCCCCCCCCCCCAACTTGTTCCAGCCAAAGCTACGCAACATCACAATGAAAAACCTATCATCTCGAAGGACGATAAACCTCAGACAAATGTGAGTAAACCCGCCAGCAGTATCAATACTCATTCGTACGCGGCCGTTGCGAAACGAGCACCAAAAAGGATCAGAGGTTCCGAACTCTAGATGAGGAATCGCATGAACTGGTACGTACCCTGCAAGCCAAGCGTAACCACATGCAGATTTTTGTGTGGGCGGCATTCCACGTGTGGAAAAGTCACAATTTAAGAGGTAAAGGAGTATAACGACCATATCGCCAACAAGCTAAAAATAGTGTAAAGGAGTATAACGACCATATCGCCAACCGGCTAAAAATCGAAGGTACCTCAAAACAGATTTGTGAACGAGTACATCCCAGCCCGTGGAGACAGACGGACGTCGACTTTGGCCAGGATTGGAAGTTTAAAGAAAATGACCGATAAAAGTCTCCGTCGCGAACTCTGGCCTACCCATGTGTTTGTGAGGAAATGGGTGTACTAATTTCCTGGTTTTCTGTGCTGCTATTATGACTTTTTGTTATCGTATTACTTTTTCTCCACGTCTATTCCTTTGATTTCCGTCGCTTTAAAGCCTGTTTTCTCGCTTTTGAACTGTAGGAATTTGCACTTCATGATTGTTGCTTGCAATATTGCCGAATTGTGTCTGACGTCCAGAGGGGATGTTGCACTGCCCGCAATTGCCTCGTTAATCGCAGCGTCAGGGTACACCCGGACTGTCGTTCCTCACGTGGATTTTTCCTTGAAAACTGATGCGGTGAGAAAAGAATGGTCTGATAGAATCGGCTTGGAGCTTCCGCAGATCGTATGTCGAAGATTCCAGTCGGTGTGGACAAGTGCGCAGTATATCGGGATCTTCGCTAGCATGATGGATGCCTCCGACGTCATTACCTCTTCACGTCTGTCGGCGGCTGCATCAGCTGAATCTCGAGCCTGGTTGTCGGCGTTGCCCGTCTCGACCTTTGGAAACGTCCTGGAGGACTCTCACCTTAGAATCGAAGTTGCCCTCCGATTACGTGCGGAGATATTTAAAGAGCATCGATGCATATGTAAGGAGCGTGTCGATGTTTTTGGTCACCACGGACTTAGCTGCAATCGTAGCAAAGGTCGCCACCCGCAACACTCGGCGTTGAACGAGGTCGTTCGGCGCGCCCTCATCTCGGCAAATATTCCGGCCGTACGGAAACCACCAGGGCTGAACAGAGGCAACGGCATACGGCCGGATGGAATGACTCTAATGCATTGGAGATCAGGCATGCCACTGGTTTGGGACGTAACGGTTGCAGACACATTTGCGATTTCGTACATAGCCAACAACCAACACCAGCGGTGCCGCAGCCAAAAGGGAAAGGGAGACGGAGTTGCACTATAGTGCGTAATCGGACCGGTATATTGTGCAGTCTGTTGCTTTCGCGGCTATGGGTAGTTGGGGCACGCAGGCCAAAGCATTTTTGAAGGATGGGGGTCGCGAGATTCGTAAAAGCAACGGAAACCCTCGGTCCATGGAGTCTCTCCGCCAGCGGACAAGCATCGAAGTTCCACCAGGAAATGGATTGTGCATTTTAGTGACAGTAGATACCACCAGAGAGATGGAGGATTTGTTTTTGTTATTTAATGTGTGACGGTGTTGTCACTAATCGTTCACAACTACAAATGCTGAAATTCCCGCTTGCGATAAACGCCGGACGTGATAATTCCAAGCGTTGGCGCATCAAAAAAAAACAAGCTAGTCATAGCGCGGGAGATTATTCAGCAAGCTTGTTGCTTTGCGAGCGTTAAAAATTGATGTGAATTGGTGCGCAGCGAAATCTTCGGTATGGGAATACCTAACTGACATATAATTTCTGATTTTAATTCAGTAATTTTGGGTCAATATTAGAGCTTTGCGTGTCCATTCAAATTTTAAGAAAGCTACCGCAGCATACTGATGACGCGAAACGCAATGTGATCTGCGGCATAGCATTCATAATGACTGTAAATTAAAACGTTAATTAGACCCTTAATTAGTGTGATCGCACCTGTTCCGTTAATAGCATGCATCGGTTGCCGCAGGTTCTTTTAGTTCTAATTATCCTAAAGAGAATTAGTTACAAAATTAAAGAGAAATCATAATTAATTACCGTATAATTAGTGACTAGATATCTGCTAGTTACTACAGAGTAATTAAATGGTAATATGTGATTAAGTCACAACGGTTGATTAGTAAACCAAAAAAGTCTTAATAATAACTGATTATTATAGGATGCAGTATGCTATGTTAATTCCAAATTAAGCAGTCGCTAATTACAGGCCTAATTAATTCTGTGAATCTGCGGTCAGCTTTGGAATAACAGGTTTATCACAGATGTCATTTTAGAGTTAATTAAATTTATACTGTTAACTAGCTAAGTGGCGCCTAGTTGAAGCTGTATGTGATTAAACAAAATGTATTAAATAACTTTACTAGTTAATGAATCAAGTTCCAATAATTAATATTTATTTAAATAATGAAATAATATTTTATTATTAAAAATAATTAAATATAATAGTCGTAATACACCATTACTAAATAATTAAATAATAATTGTAGTTAAATAATAATACCTAATTAACAAACATTTAGGCCGTTTTAAACAAAATTCAGTTAATAATTTAATTAATTAAAAAATAAAGTTCTAATAAAAATAATCAAAAATTATTAGTCGTAATAAATAAATAATACTAGATAATTAAATAATAGTTATTAATTAAATATTGATACTGAATTAATAAATTCAAAGATATGCAACGTACATTGAGCGTAAACTTTTAAACGAAATTCACGTCTCATTACCCTTCAGCAGCAGCAAAGTCAATTACTATATTAACGAGACTCGCATTGTAATTAATTAGCAGATAGTAATTACGCTTTGCCATATAAGTTATAATTATGCTAGAAATATAATTTATTAACTAGAACTGGAACGTACTGGGTCTTCAATTGCCACGTTCGAGTTCTTTCCAAAAAGCAGTATGGTAATTACCGTTACGGCTAATTAAAATTTTCTCTAATACCAAATTGGGAGTCAGTTCATTAGTTATCTGCAATGTAGTATCGCAGAACAACGCATATCTGTAGCGGTACTTCTGCCCCATATGTGTACCATAGGCACCACGGTTCGTGGTACTTCGGTTGTGTTGGTAGATTTGGTGTGTGATAAAATAACTCTACTCTCGAGTAGAGTAAAATTTTCACGGTTTTGTGTGAGAGGAGGCGTGTGAGTGAGAAAGTTTACACCAGTTATGTGCGGCTATCTTATCTTTGAACTTTGGTCCTTTCTCACTTCGCCCAAATTTAACATGCTAGAAAATCTCACGTCCAATGTTGTGATCCAATACTCTGTTACTTTTTTACTGTTTGTATGCATTTCTGTATGTAAACTGCGGTGAACAATCAATTAAAACTTTTCCCAGAGGGGACGTTGTCCCGTTGCGGAAAGACATTAAACCATTATTATTATTAAAACTATCAGGATTCTCCACCCGCAAGTGCCTCACGCTACTGTGTTGGTAACCTTACATACAAGCCGACGAAAGCAAGACCGAGTCACCGTCACCGAACCTGAACTATAGCAGCTTTTGCGGTCATGTGCAGAATGTACACGGCACAGTACCATAGTATTCGTGTTTGTTAGTCATGTAGGTAGGTGCTTATTTGATTTCTGTTGTAACGGTTGAACCAGCACGGATCTGCCAATGTCTGTCAGCTGGCTCTAACACGGTTCATATGTCATGGCACAGTCATTCGCTAAAATTTATAGTCCACGCCCTCTAGACTAGCGTGTAAGAGAACAAAGGTAGACTCGTGAAGCCGGATCTCCGCCTTACTGGCTGCGCTTGGCATCGCCACGTGGAGTCGTGTTACAAACATCGTTTTGCGCTAATTCATTTTGAAAATTTTTCAGCAGTATTCCCAGTTCTAAACAGTGAATATTTTAATCACTTAACGGTCGAGGCTACATAAACTGCACACGTACTTGCAGCTACAGTCCCTTATTCATACAGGTTTACCCCAGTTATCTGTATTTTATCCCCAGTTGTCCAATTAAACGCAAGATGATCCCGGTAAGGCAATCAGCGTAGATTCCTGTTTTAGAATGGGTTTCCGGACGTTTCAACTGTTATTGTCATTTGTCACAGCTTGTTCACGTTTTCTCGCCGTTTATAGGGAATAGTGAGAAACCAGTTGGATAAACCCGGCTCGTCGAAGAAAGGTGCGCCCTTGACTCCGCGTAATGCGGCCAAAACTCAATCCGCGAACAAACCATCCAAGCCAGTGAATACCTCTCCCGTGAGCTCTCCGTCCAAGGAGCCGAAAACGCAGCCCCGTACTCCATCGAAGGCACCCAAAACTCAACCCATCTTCACCCCAACCAAGCAGGACAAACCGAAGACTACGCCTTCCAAGCTAACTACTCGAGCTGTAAAGACGGGCACTGACGAATCTGCTGCACAATCTACTTTTCCGCTTTCCTCCGGTATCCCAAAGTTGCATTCCTCCGGTATCCCAAAGTCCCCAGCCGTTAAACCAGGTTAGCGACTGTTAGCACGCGCTCATTGAGTTGGTAGTTACATATCAATTGTGCTCCACAGGAATGCTGCCGACAAAAACCCACGGCAATCCACGCATCCTGGCCTTACAAGAAGGACCGTCCAGCGCAGTAGCCAGTAGCTCCGGTCGCAAGCTCGCTTTTGGGCCGGCTATCAAGAAACCTGTTCCGAATGCTTCGAAAGCGCAGGTAAGACGCAATAAAGTTAATGAGATAATGCGCGGACGATTTTGACTGCAGCGTTCCATACAGGCTGCATCACTTGGCTTTTCATTGCAAGATTGGTTTTATACTCTTTGTTAGCTATGTGTACTGTGTGTATGGAAACCACATGATCGTGTCTGTTGGTGTTTCAGCTGGTTGGCGACGAACAGTCCCCTAAGGAACCGACCTCTGGGTCTCAGGCGATTTGTCTGGCAGATATTGTTGCTAAGAATACCGCGCCTGCTCTGCCTGGTCCGGAGTGCAGTATAGTTCCTACGCAATCGCTGGAAAAGCCGTCCCACAAGGAATCACAGTCTGGATCTGATGCAGCTGGATTACCAAGTGTTGACGCAAAGGATACCGCCCCCATTCTGCATGATGCGGATTTTAATCCAGTTCCTGAAGAATCACTGGAAGAACGCGGAATCCCGGAATCCGTTAGCCTGACTACCGCGTCTGCCGACCTGGAAGCTGCTGAGCAGAAAGTTCGCGTTCTTACCGACGCGTACGCTAAGGCCAGTCAGGAACTCGAATGCTGTCGCCAGAAAAACGCCGCTCTGTTGTCCGAGCGCACGAAATAGGAGGAAATTGTACAATCTGTGCTGCAGGAAAACTCGGGTCTCAAGGAGGAAGTGGTACTTGTGCGCCAGGAGTTGAAAGAATCCTCGGATAAACGCAAAGCTGTTACGAAGGAGCGTAACAATCTCACCAAGAAACTCGATACCACTGTTAAAGAGCACAATGCCGCCATGGAAGAAGTCCAGAAGAAGCTCACGCTTGTGGAGAAAGACTGTTCCAGTTATGAAAATGTCCTGCAAATGAAGATGCAGCAAGTTCGAGAACTGCAGAATGCACTGTATCTTGCCCAGAAGGAAGTCAAACAACGTAAGCTCACCAAAGCTGAACTGCGAGAAAAGTTGGCCGCGATTGCCTCCAAGCAGAGGCTTGATGAAGAAAGTGCGGATTTGGAAAGGTAAATAATATTATATGATCAGATTATCTGTTCTTACAGTTTGGATGATATCCTGTGACTGTACCATTTAGTTGGCGATGCACAGTTGGTGCAAATGGCTACAGAGTTTTACGTTGTCTAGGAAGCAGGATGAATATCTGGAGAATGCGGACGAAGAATGCCGACAAGCGCTTGCTGCCCGGAAGTAAGCTCTCTACTGTTGGATACGTGTTGGCGAGAAGAGAAGTTACCAGTCCGTCAACATTTTTCTACTAGTAAATGTTTCCGTTGATTCGTTTTTGTGCCGTCGCTTAAGAAATAGGCGCCGAATAGTACAGTTTTCGTTTACTTGGCATTGTCTTGCTGTACATTTTTTGCGATTTTTTAGGAAGTATGATATCTATTTTCATTTACAAGCGCTATTTTTGGCCTCGCAACGCAAGTGCGTTCGAATCTGTCGAGAAACCATTGTGAGTTTATTGTCTAAACCTGTTCGATATAATTATTATTTTTATCGTTTCTCATGCGCTGGTATGCCCATGATGCGGTTTCACCGCCGGTTTGCGAATTAAATTTATGAGAATCATTGACCGTCGACAAGAGCTAATCAGTAACAACAGCCAATACTACGGATACTCAACCTCTATACAGGGTAGTAAAAACCTCAATTATGTCAACGTTCCTGCAGAGTAACTCGTACATGTAGATATTGCACAAGATGTGCACACCGTGCATGCACTGTGGAAGTAAATGGACTGCACGCGTATGCTGTAAGACTGCGGGCGGGACCCAATGAAGATCCCTGGTCGAAAGTACACTTGCCCGTACAGATCTGTTTTGTGCGTACTAGTAGTTTCTAATGTTTCCGGGTGTGAAGCACAAACGACAAAAAGGAATTAAAAGCTTTGTTCACCAAACTCCAGAAGACTGCTGCTTGGACTTTGTCATTGCTGTTCAGACGACATGTTTCTCCATTTTATCGGCTGCTGTTTGATTAATTCCATCAGCTGTCGTGTAATTACATCCGATGGGCTGTCCATAGCTGGCAACGGCCGAAAATTTGCCGTTTAGTTGTGTCGAATTTGCCTGGAAGAGTGTAGAGGTGCGCGGAGACAATGGACTGCTCACTATGGCCTCGGGATCGGATGCGCTGCATTTGGACCTTATGCGTTTTTGAGACACCGGGCAATTCGTTCAACAATCTGTTCCATGTGGCTAGGTTGCAATAGCCTCTTGCACCGGTCTGGGCGCCGCATTAATCAAGGTCTGGCGACATATACCCACATCGACCACCGGAGGTGCTGCTGCGCTCGCAACCAGAGAACGCCGTGAGCTGTTATCCAGGAATGTACCTGGACACTTTCGACCTGGTCAGTGTCACACTGCCAGAACGTGCATTGACTAGTGACTGCATGCTGGATGGCTTGGTCAAGCATGGAAAGATCTGTGGAGTGACGCGCCGATCGCATGGCAAGGACACTCCAATCAGGTCTCGCACACTGTCCAACACCTGTGCTTTCACGAAACAAAGCTTCGTACTTCGATCGCATCGTCCGGAGAACAATACGGCTGCACGAAGCTGATGAGGTTAAAAATTACTCTTTAGGGATGCTCCACGGTGCACATACCCATCAACCAGTAACGGAGCTCTCAGCACTGCGCGTTGAAAATCGCGGTAAGCAGATTTACCGACAGAAGGGAAGCTCGATGCTCACTGGACAGGCCAAACCGTTTTTTCTGAAGTGGAATCTTTATGTACCTGTCGCGAACCAGTTTCATTGAGTGTGCAAGAAGTGGGACACATCGCTGATGTCTACATATTTCCGCCGCGAGAGCACGTACTGAACACCTGTTCCACTTTTGTTTAGCTCCAGACAATGTGATCGAGGTTAACCGCGCTTTGTCCCTGTACAAGTACTGAACATTAGAGACCAGGGCATCGTTCCGGTGACGTACGAAGACCGACTGGAGAGATCGGCTGATACAAAGCATCATGATGGAAAAGGGACTACCGGCAGTGCAAGCGGCGCTGGTATCCAGAGAATGGGACTTTTATGTTAACTCTTCCGACTCGGTGAACGCCCCGTGGAGAGTTTTCGTGGAAATGCCGGGAATCGAGTCATCTGGGAGAATGTCGGAGTTAAAAAGTAACCGTGAAACGATCCTATCCTGAATTAATTGACCAAGAGTAATCCGACCCAACAAATGACTCACGACATGACTGCAGATGATTTGGCGTCCATGTTGAAAAGTGGGTGACAGGATCTGAGCGCTACAAATAAGGTAGTCCTGGAAGAACGGATTCTTGCTGTATTCCGGCTGTATTGCAGTGATGGAACCGAACAGTCAGGACCTTTTCCGTCAACGCTATCGACACCTCCGTCGATATACATAACTGAATACAATTCAAAACATACGGCATTGTTTCGCATTTTATATTGTATATTTTATTATGAGGACCATTCTACAGTTGCCTTGCAGCGTGAATAAACGTTGGTATGCATGGTGGCGGATTTCGGACAATACCATTTTTCGTTAGAAATTGGTAGTTTTGCGCTCGCTATCTTCGTAAATCGTGATCGATTCCACACTTTATCTCCATTATACTACGATTGTTTAATTTTTTTAATGGCTAGTTGTATTGGAAAATAAAAACTAGAAATCGAGTAAAGGATTTTGTGCGAAGTTGCACGACATGGAGGCCACTTATAGCTGTTAACAATATATGCATCAACAAACATCATCTGTTAATCGACCGAAGCGGAGCGAAGGTCCTCTATATTCAACTCAAATGGATTTCGATGTCTGTGGGTCATTCCGTCAGTCGGTCATCATTATTTTTATTTATAAGTTTATTATTTATTGAATTTATTTGTTCTGTTTATTTATCACATCATTTGTTTTAGTATTTATTATAAGTATATTAGTATCGTTTGTTATATTTTGTATTTATTGTATTATTATAATCTGACGTAATTATTGTTTTATTATTGTCATATTTGGAATATCATTAGTTGTTAATCGGTCAATAATTTTTGTTATTTGCTTATTTATTTCTTAATGTATGGTATGGTTCAGACATTGCCCATTTTCGATTCTTCCATAACCCATCCATCCCCATTTTTGTCTTGCTATCCCATTCATACCATTCCCATTTTTTTCCGGTCAGTACCCATTTTTAACCATTTAAAAACGCAGCCTCATTTCTCACCGCATAATTTCGCAAGAAATCGCGATGTATTTACAGTATAATTTTTATTTTTCACTTCGCAGAAGCCGAAAAATCCGTCGAAATCGTTGTTTTGGAAAGCTGTTCGCGCGAAGCACGAAGCCAACGATTAATTACGAATTAAATCCGCGAAAAAAGCAGGAAAAACAGGATACTTTACATAAATCAGTTCCGTTTTTCATATAATTTCTAGGAATCCCATTTTTTCCCATTTTTCGTTTTCCCCATTCATACTTTGAGGTCTCCCATTCACACCCATTTATACTACAAAATATGGGAAATGGAAAAAAATGGGCCATTTCGCCATTTAAAAATGGAAATGGACAATCTCTGGTATGGTTTCACTTCTAATCGTGCCATAGCTTGACTACTCTCAAAACTCGGTCGGTCATGAGCAATTCCTCGACTGTTTGAAGGGACTGCGAATTACCGCAACAAAAACATGGCTAACTATAAAGGGATTTCTGCAAACTTCTGCCTCCAAAACAACTCTTTGTATTCGTGTGGTGGCTAATTCTGCTGTACAAAACTCGTTACTGTTTAGGTCTGGTGGGGAGGGTCTCGGTTTTCAAAAGTCAGTGAAGGGCTTTTTACCGGAAGTGAAATGAGAAATGAAAACAAGGGGAGTGAAATTATCGTGCTGCACTTTCGGACTTTGCTGACAACAACTACCAAAACCTTTTCTGAATCATTTATCAGATTTTTAGATCGGTAAATATCGATTTTTGCCCAAAATCGTTATTTTTTCTGGTACCGGGCTGGCTGGTACTGTAGATCCATAATAATGCTTGGTCTCATGTTTCCCTATGTACGTACTTCCTTCGCTTCGGTCATTCAGTGCCCGCAATCAGCGAGTGCACTTTCCTAGTTGTAAACTCGATGGTCACCAGTTTGCCCAGGCACAATAGCCAATCTCTATTAACAATAAGTCAGAAGCTCTTATTATTATACCACAGTTCTGCAAGATTCACCTGCGCATGGGAGAACGCTGCAACGATGATCTCATATCTGGCATTTCCGTTTTGTATCCGTTTTAAAACTTACCCGCATATTCCCCAGTGCCGCACAAAACAATGCGCTCTGGCCGCAGCACACGCACCGTTCATCTCAGTCCACGGAGAACACCAGTGTGATGCAGAGAGCGAGACGAGGGCGATTCCTATCAACCGTTCTGATCTGTGTGATTCGCTCTATTATGAGCGAGACTCACCGGACACCGAGTCACAGATCAACGCGATAGATAGGAATCTACAGGCAGAGAATAACAGCCAGCAGTGTCACGCGGCTAGCAGCCAGTGTGCAAGCCTGCAGCAGCATGCCTACAAGAGTGCGTAAGTCGATAGCGAAAAAGTGCGGATATCGCGCGAAAATTTGTAAACAACATATTGGGCATTTGGGAATGGCCACGCTCTTCTACTTAAGCGCAGAAATCCCTAAACAAGCTGCCTCCATTTGCCCATCTCCAGCAGACCAGCAACTCGCACCGACATTGTACAACCAGACTACCAGTAAAAACTGAGAATATTACGACACTCTCGTTATTTTCTGTGGTTCAGGGATTTGCTATTTTAACTGTGCACGTGCAGCTTTTATTATCACTTTGTTTATGGACTCCCGATCTTCCCCTGATGATATCCTGACCGTTCCCAGACTGATCATGGCAATCCGAGATATTGCGGTTTCTTCTAGCTTAGGCGACGGTTTGTGGAAGATGCAGAATGCAGGGCTCCACTGCGACGTGTTCCTCAAGGGTGGGAATCCAACGCTGCGGAGATTCCCATCGTTTGGTCTTGGCTGCCCGCAACCCATTCTTCAGCGCGACGTCCTGCTCGGATAAGAAAGAATCCCGTCAGGAGCATGTACCACTCCCCCGAAACTCCAGTACAGCTTTGTAGTTGTAAGTATTTTGCGACCACTTTCTCTAGGCGTACGTAGAATAGAATGACTGCCGTAGAGATTTGTACGTACCGACTACCGAGCAGTGCCGCATAAACTTGATTAGTCTGCACGCTGCAGTTCAGTTGACATCTTCTCCGATGATCCAGTTAACTCTGTTCCATAGCCTATGCCTTGTTTCAGAATCGCTCAGAACTACGACTATGCCTTTCAACAGTGGGGAGCTCACTTGGAGTAGTGTGATATGCGCGGAGATGACGGACTACTTCATAATGGCCGCACTATCGATGTTCTGGATGATGGTCTGTTATTCATGTTGGGAAACCGAGGTATTTCGTCCCCCAATTGGTACCCTTCGGACAGGGTTCCCAGAGTCTTTTCATCGACTTTATACCGCAATCTGGGTACCGCATCGATGAGGGGCTGGCGAAAGTACCTGCACGACCAGTGGAGGTGCTGCTGTGTCTGGAACCCGTGGACCCGTGGAAAAGGTGTCAGGGTTTGTTTCTACCCCTTTTCGCCTGGTCAGTGTTACTCTGTCAGATCGTGGGCTGAAGAAATTCGTGGTACATAATAACATTATCGGAGTCGGTGAAGGACCACGAGAAAAGAACTGGCTTGGGGACGTGTACAGAACGGCCTCTTGTGGAGAAAGCGGATTGTGGTGGAAGGTGTGCATGGTGCATCCTATCCATCGGATAATCAGTTGATCGCGACTTTCAACGGGCACTGCCAGGAACGCCGCTACTGGATGATGGCCCACCACGGCAACCATGGAGCTTTCAAGGAGTTAGCCATTTTGGAACTCTTCTATCAGCACTGGATCCGAGCGTATGATGTGATCACAGGGCTATCGGCGCTTCAAAGTATACGCTTGCCACACGTCCGAAGCATGCTGTAAGTGGTGGATATCGAAGTAAAAAGCGTATGGCGCCGTGTGTTGTTTGCTGATTTGCGTCAAGCAAACCAACGTGCTGTGTCATTTTAATATTAAATTATTCTGCTTAACTGCCTGGTTATTAACAGAAACTAACGCAACCGTTCTGCATTTTTATAATAATGGGATTATTGTCGCATAATATTTGTCCGAAAGGGGTGGTTGTAAACTTGTGACAATAATGACGAATTATCCGTAGGATGGAACGCTGGTTTTCATTCTTCAAGCTCGCGGCACCGGACCGTGGTAATGGCCCGATCAATGTCGTCTCCAGACGGTGACATTCAGTCGCTGTTTCGTAATCGTTGCATCTTTCCCGAGATCTTCGAATGCCTGCCAACCGTCCAGCAGATCCGTGGAGTGTACAAGCAATGGGACACAGTCCTGATGTCGGCTTATATCCGTCGCGTGGTCAGCGTCTTCCAAGCTGTGAAGTTCCAGGCGTGTTTTGTTCGGGACTATGCGGTATACCGCTGTGCTTCGTCCATGTACAACTGCTGAACACCCATGATCCCCGAGTACTGGTGCTATACGGACGCCTTCCGGGTACGTGTGAGAACCGTCTGGAGTGTTCGATCCGACTGCTGCAGCGCATTCTGGCCGAAAAGAAACTGCCGGTTGTGGATTGACCGGAGACTGGGATTCTCGTGATAACTAGCCTCTCGTGACTGAGTTAGTTAACGCACTGTGGGAAGTTTTCGTAGCACTGGGAGGAATGGACCAACAAGTCATCCTGAAGAATGCCACAGTTAATATCAGCTTCACGCAATGCTATTCATTTGATTGGCAATTCATTACTTTGCGCTTCACCACCCAATAGATGACTCACTACAATACTGTGAAGCTGGGCCATGCTGGGCCAAGCTGAACAACGGTCAAAGAATCTGTACGCTCCAGATATGCAACGCCAGGAAGAATGGACTACTACTCCACCGATAAATCCCTGGCCAATCACTCAGGTTAGCAGATCGCCTCCCGGCCGGAATCGACGGCATGCTCGTACCACTTCTGACATATGGCAGATACAATTATAACTTGTCAACGTCCGCAATGCATCTATGACTGGTTGCTGTCTAATGCTGTTGTTTTGTAAACTGCAGGTCCTCAACAGCACCCAGATCTTGGACCCTCGGGACAGTGTGCGCTACCGTGGTATATCGTTTAATGCGTATGCAGACGCTAGCCAAGATGGAGTCCATGTCCGTCATCTGACTAACCCAGCATGTGTTGCTCCAGCGTTCTGGGGCCAAGAAGAAGTCTAGTCTTAATTTTCATACCCTGTGATGAATTCGTTCTGGCTGCCGATTTGTTGATATTTCACTAATTTAGTGGTCGTTTCCGAAATTTAATTTCGAACCTTCTTTTTTTTAACGGTCAGAATTCGGTTTGCTCTGATTATTCGTCTCGTGTGTTCGTCTGGTTCTATCTGGAGACTGGGGTGTTTGTGTTTTCCGGCTTTGCTTGTGTTAATGTGACCTGGGCTTTGTCTCTTGAACTATGTTTAGACCATGCTATAAGGTTTTGTTCATCGCTGTTTATGCGGGTTGGACGAACGAACACTGACAAGTAACAAGTAACGATATGCTTATACGAGTATACACCATGCTGTTGGTTGGTTGTACACAACACCGTTCGGACAATGTCTACTTCAAGGTGTTTGATTATAATCATACGGTAGGTAGTCGATGTATAGAGCGTGGATCTTCTGATCTATGCTGTCACTGCGTATCCAGCCACCATGTCTGTTTGCTGAGTCGTATCTGTCAAAATCTGGTATAGTCTCTTCATTATAATTATTAGCCGGTTTTTTGCAAAAAAACAGAAGACTAACTCCACCAGTCATTGCTAACTAGTCATATGTGATCATTATTCCAAAGCTGTAAGGGCACGTTTTGGTTCCGTTCCCGTGAACACAAGATCTGTAACTGCAAAAGCCGTCCAGACGGAAAAAACTAGCTTGTCATCACGGTGGTCAGATCAGAGCCAAAAATCTTCAAAATTTACGTGAGCACAGTTCCAAATTTTTAAAGCGTTTAACCGGCAGTAATGTCCCCC